>CAUYSK010112811.1:0-30137 GCA_963575035.1 Avahi laniger | reverse complement strand
ACTTTGACTCATACTGTGCAAAAGTAAATTAAAATGTGTGTCCCTGTAATATTGTGAAATTTAAAAAATGTAAAAAATAAAAAAGGAGGAAGAGCCTAGATCCAACACCTGTGGCTTCCATCCAAACCCTATCAGGGTGGGTGGAGTCAATGTCCAGGCAGAGGGTGGAGCCTGGCCCCACGCTGAGTCCTGGAGTGGCTGAGAGCAGCGAGACCACGCCCCCTTATGAAGACAGCCAATCGGGACTTGAGGTGCTGGTTTCTCCATTGTGAAGAACCAGCCTTTGATGGTCTGGGTCTTGGGGTTCTGGTTAGAACAAGGGGAGGCGTAGTGGGTCTAGCTCTCGGTTTGCACTGCACTCCGAGTGTGTCTTTGGTTGAGTAGGAAGATCATGGCCCCGAAAGCGAAAGCCGCCCCAGCCGCCCCAGGCGCCCCAGCCGCCCCTGCCGCCCCTGCCGCCCCTGCCGCCCCTGGCGCCCCTGCCGCCCCTGCTCCCCCAGCCGCCCCACCCGCTCCGGGGGCCCCACCTGCCCCGATGGCCCCAGGAGACCCAGAGAAAAAGGACACAGAGCCGGAGCCTACACAGACGCCGGAAGAACTGGCATTTTACGCCCCAAATTACATATGTTTGACCGTCTTTGCTGTACTTTTTTTCCCTCCCTTGGGATTTGTGGCTGTCTACTACAGTCTCCAGGTAAAACAATGCCCACGCCGTAGCCCTTCCTCTCCTCTGCTTGCCCCCTGCGTCTGCTCCTGTCCTGGGACCTGGGTAGGGGCTTTCCCTCAGTGGCAGCGGGTCTCCAACCCTTCTCCCAAGGGTTTCTAGACTCAGAAACCCACATCTGTGCTTCTGCTCCTATAGACCACAAAGGCTAACAAGAACAGCGAATGGGAAGAGGCTTACATCAACTCAGGCCGAACCGGTTGGCTGGATGTATTTGCCATACTCATCGGTTTAGGCCTCATTTACGGCTATGCCCTATATATGTGAAGGCCAGGCCCAGCAGCCCAGGGGTCCACTCCCCAACAGAGCCACCCACCAAAACACTGACCATCCAAGTCAGCCACCACGCAAGAAACTCCACGGCTGAGACATCCCCTAGCCAAGAAACCCACCAACCAAAGAACTCAACATTCAAGCAACAAACTAGCCCAGGAACACTCAGACCACCTGCCTGTAATACTTCAGCTCACTCAACCTCCAGAGCTATCTTCATCCACCTTAGGGGTCTACACTTCATGCCCTAAATCCCCTTAGCTCCTTGACACTGGGCTGCTCTTTCAGAAAATATTTATTTAAACCAATAAAATTGAATGGAATGTTCTGGATTCTCATGTGTGTTTGGTATGTGGTGTGTGGGTTCACACATGTGTGTGTTTTCTGGGTATCTGTGTTTCACTGGGGCTATGTATTTCCTAGACTGTGTGAAAATCACATATCCTAATAGTGAAGCCCAGGTACATGGAGCTCAGGCAGACTGGACTTATATCTGTCTCTGACACTTTTAGAAGGAAACTTAGGAGAAAATCTTCTTGGCCTAGGGTTAAGCAAAGAATTCTTAGACATGATACCAAAAGCACATCAATAAAAGAAAAAAAAATGTCCTGCAAATTACACTGTTAGAAAATAAAAAGATAAGCTACAGACCAGGAGAAAATATTTGCAAGTCACTTATCTTGCGAAGGACTTGTATCCAGAATATATAAAGGACCCTCAAAACTCAACTATAACAAAAACCACTCAATTTTTTTAAATAGGCGAAAGGCTCGAACAGACACTTCACAAATATCAAATAAACACTTTGCAAATTCACCCTCCAGTGTGAAGAACCTGACTCCAAGTTGTTAAATGACCATGCTCAAGGGTGCCTGATAAACTTGTGATACTGTAAAATATATATTTGGTCTTCAACCCATTTCCTCATGTACCTCTCATAAAATCCTTGGAATCTCCAAAGTGATATCTTTTTGTATGCTAATAAATCGACTGATAGCTAGCAGCCCCAACCTCGAGGTAGCTGATGGGGGCTGGTCACCAGAAAACCTAAGTAATAATTAGAAGGTTAGAATTTTCAGTCCCACCCACAACCTCCAGGGAGGAGAGAAGAGCTGAAGGTTAAGCTGATCACCAATGGCCAATGATCAATGGTTTAATCAGTCATGCTTATGTAATGAAGCTTCCATAAAAACCCAAAAGAACAAGGTTTGAGGAGCTTCCAGATAGCTGAACACGTAGAGGTTCCTGTAAGGTGGCCTCCCAAGAAGGTCATGGAAGCTCCATACCCCTTCCCCCATACCTAGCCCCTCCTATCTCCTCATCTGTATCCTTTGTAGTATCCTTTATAATAAAGCAGTAAATGTGTTTCCCTGAGTTTTGTGAACTGCTCTGGCAAAGTAACCTAATCTAAAGAGGGGGTCGTGGCAGACCCAACTTGAAGCCAACTTGGAGGTTCTGGCCATCTTCAAAGGCTCAAACTTGCAACTGGTGTCTGAAGGGGAGGGGCAGCCTGGTGGGAGCCCTCAACCTGTGGGATCTCACACTATCTCCAGGTAGCTAGTGTCAGGATTGACTTGAAGGACAGCCAGCAGGTGTCTGCTGCAGAATGAATGACTTGCTTGGGATATGGGGAAAACCCCACACACATTTGGACACAGAAGTCTTCTGTGTGGATTGTCCTGGTGTGAGAGCAGAGGAAAAACGCTGCATTTTTCCTCAGACAATACAACACTCCCAGGCCCACATCACTCTTGCCCCAAGCGGTGCTTTTCCTCCAAGATGCTCAGGAAGAGCCTTTAAACAAAGGCGTTCAAGGAGATGAAGCCTATTTCCAGGCACCTTCTGAAGGTGGAACCAGGGATTCCCAAATGACCAATCAACTTAAAGAATAGGAAGGGCGGGAACCCCATCACACCAATCAGTTGCCAGGTAGTTGTTCCCACCCTATCACACACAACCTCCAATCGGCCAATAGAAGGAGAAAGTCAGGCTAGGAGGCGGGGCCTGCCTGGCCTCCATGGTAATCCCTGGTGTTTTGTGACCAAGGAAGAGCTTCCATCTAGCACAGGCAGGGCCAGGCCCAGGTACCCTGCTGGGAATGTTTGAGGGGGACAGGGAGTAGGAGGAAGAGGGTTAGAGAGGGTAGAGGGGAAGTGATGGGAGCAGAGAGGGTATCAGAAGTGGGCAGAGAGGGTGTTATAAGAGGACAGAGAAGTATTTAGAGGGGGCATGGGTTTAGGAGAGCAGGGAGGATGTTATAAGCAGATAGCGAGGAGTTCGAAGGGTCAGGAAGCTGGTTTCGGAGGTTGGGAGGAGGCTATTACAAAGGACACAAAGGATACAAATGAAGAGATGAATAGGGTGAGGCTTGCGGGAAGGGGCATGGAGCTTCCGTGCCCTCCCCAGGTGTGGCGCCCTCCAGGCACCTCCACGTGTTCAGCTGTCCAGAAGCTCCGCAGGCCCCGTGCTGTTATGGAGGCTTCATGCCATAGGCATGACGACCAAACCTGGCCCTTGGTGATCAACTCAACCTTCAGCCCCTGTCCAGTCCCCGGAGGCTGGGGAATGAGGCTGAAGGCCCCAACCCTCTAATCATGCCTTGGTCTTTAGCAGACAGAACTTTATAAGGGGACAGAGAAGAGGTTACGGGTGGGCGGGGAAAGGAGTTAATAATAGGTGGTCAAGAAGGTTTGAAAGGAGCTGGAGTGGGGTTTATGGGAGAAAGGGATATAGCAGGACCATGAAGGATTAATGGGACAAAGTGAGGGGTGTCATAAAAGGGACAGTGAGAGAGCTATTAAAAGTTTTATAGAGTGAGAGTTTTATAAGGGGACAGTGAATTCACAATGAAGTTTTCACAGATGAAAAGTAAGGATGTTAAAGTGAGTACCTTATTAGTAGGGTGTTTTATAGGGTCAAAGAGAAAGCTGCTTTGGGGACAATGACGATGTTACAGGAACAAAGTGTTTCAGAGGGTCCATTGAGTTTTTAGGGAGGCCAAGTGAGAGTCATCAGAGTCAGGGGTTTTGTGGGGGACAGTAGAAGGGGCCAAGTCAGAGATGCCTTCAGGGACCTACGAGGCAGCTGTCAAGGACAGGCAGGAGGTTAGAGGACACGGGAAAAGGACTACCAGGAAAGAGCTAGAGGGGTGGTAGGACATGGAGAGCAGGGAGTTCTAAGGGACAGGGAGGCATTAAAAGGGATAGAAGTTAGAGGGGACATGGTGGGAGTTAGAGGGAGTCAGTAAGAATTTTAAAGAGGGTCAATGATTTTATAGCTGCCAAAGAGAGATGTGTTAGGGTAAACAGGGAGAGAGAAGGGATGGGAGAGTCCAGAAGCCATACTGAGTCACGACCCATTTTCTGCCCCCAGATGTACAAACTGGTGATGTCCGATGAGCCCGAAGACCACCTTTTGCTGTCCATCTTTGGCCTCTTTTGTTGCATCCCCCTTGCCATTCCAGCCATGTTCTTTTCTTTTGAGGTGGGAATGTGCCCCAGGCCAATCCTCATCCTCCCTCTCCATCCTGGCCCTGACCCTGACTCGACCTCTCCCTGTTCTCCCTCCTGTGCTAGGAGGCTGAGCAGCGCCAGCACCCACTGTGGGTTCGGACCTCCACGCTGGGTCCTTACAGCCCCACAGACCAGCAGGGGAGGAAGAGGTAGCATGCAATAACCCTTCTAACCTCTCTTTCCCCATTGTCCCTCTGCCCTGAAACTCAGACAAGGAACTACAACAGATCAAATGAGTATGAGCTGGCAGCAAAGACCTCCAAACGAGCCTTGTACTGGGCCATCTCGAGCATTGTTGTGGGACTCTTAAGCCCTTTCCTAGTTTTCTTCATGATATACTTAACTAGGTTGTAACCTCCTTCCTAGCTCATGAACAAACCCCCAAATATACACAACAGTGCACCTGACCCCGGCTGTAAGTATCTGTTAGGGCTGAAAGGGACCTATGCTGCAAACGTCGGGACTGCCAAGCATTCGAGAGGAAGAAACGACACACAAAGTGTTCTTCCTACGCTCACACACCACTCGACATAACACTTCCAACACCAGACGTGTGAAGCGGGGAGAGTTTCCCCACACACCAGCCAACCACCTGTGACACCAGTATCTTCCGCAGACACCAGCTGGGTGTCCTATAATTTAATCTACCTGGAGACAGCATCGGATCACACAAGTTGAGAGCTCAGTCCCACGAGACTGCCCCCCCGCATCAGACGTTAGTCACAAGTAGTAGGTTGTCAACGACGTTTCTGACGGAGCATCTATCAATCAGGGTTTCCACGACCCCCTCCTCGGGTTCTATTAATTTGTTAGAGTGGCTCACAGAACTCAAGGAATAGGTAAATACCTTTACCTATTTATTATAAAGGATACTACAAAGCTTGCAGAGGAACAGCTGGGAAAAGATGCATTGGGTGAGGTTTATGGGAAGGGGCACGGAGCTTCCGTGCCCTCCCCAGGTGTGGCGCCCTCCGCAGGTGTGCCACCCTCCAGGTACTTCCATGTGTTCTGCTATCTGTAGGCTCACTGAATCCAGTCCTTTTGGGTTTTCATGAAAGCTTCATTACACAGGCATGATTGATTACATCATTGGCCCTAGTGAGCAACCTACCCTGAAGCCCCTCCCCACCTCCCCAGAGGTTGAAAGTCCCAACTCTCTATTCATGCCTTGATCTTTCTAGTGACCAGCCCCCATCCTCAAGCTGTCTAGGGGGTAGTCAGGCACCAGTTGTCTCATCAGCATGCAAAAGACACTCTCAACACTCCAGAGATTCCATGGGTTTTCAAAGCTCTGGGCCATGAAATGAGACCAAGACCAAATATATATTTCACAATATCACACAAGTGTTGCCAGTCTGAGTGAGTAACTTGAGGGGAAGGAAATGGTAGCTCAGCCAGCCCATTGGACCAGAAGTCAAAACCAACTCTGGGACCCTGCCAAGGGGGCTGCGGGCATGGCAGAGCCAGTAGGGCGCTGTTTCTTGAGGGCAGGCTGCCCACATTCATGCATTCACACCACAAATCTATTTATGCCTACCGAGGGCCTTGCCCGAGCTGCCTGACTCTGGGAACACAGCGGTGGCCAGCTGAAATCCTATCCCACTCCATGAGAACTTATAAATCGGGGGGAGACACAGACATGCCACCAGAAAGTGACAATCTAGAGTGGTCCAATCTATAATGAGAGAAAGCTGGGGAGAGGTGTTAAAGAAAAAACTATCCAATGACACTTGGTAAAGCGTGGCAAGGAAGACCTCATTCAGGACCTCGGTAAGTACAGGGACCACTGCAAGAGGGGCTCACAGTGGGGGAAGAAATTGGACTCGGCTCCAAATACAGGATGAGCAAGTAGGACTTCACAGCCAAGCAGCAGGGTGGGGGTCAGTGGATGGAAAATTACTAAGAGGAAACATCAGGGCTAAGGGGGATACTGGCTGAAATGACCTAAAAGGAGTCTAGCTGAAGACAGGCCTGGGGTGACCAGACATCACCTGGGGGACAGCAGAGGATGAGGAAAAGTAAGTACTATTATTGTCCTCAGTTCATAAACGAAACTGAGGCCAGAGAAATTGAGAGACCTGCCCAAGGTCATCCGGAGTGTGAGTGGTGAAGTCAGGATTCAGACCCAGGCAGTTGGATCGAAGAGGCTTTGCTCATAATCACTGCCTTCCGAGCTACTGGATCACACATCACCTGAACCAGCACAGTCTGAACCGGTACCCAGTTTGTACTCATGTGAGCCAAGATATTTTCTTGTTTGGGAGAAAAAAAAATACTTTGACATGGGTTTGGGGGGCATTTGTCACCAAAAAGAATCTTAAATGTGAGAGGTCAGAGGAGATGATCCAGCCAACATAGGGGGTCAGAGAAGGCTTCCCCGGGAGAGCACATCTGAGCTAAGACCTAGAGGCGGAGGAAGAGGTAACCGTCAAAGAGGAGGAAGAAGGGTGATCCAGGTGGGGGCACAGCTGGAACAAAAGCCCAGATGGGGAGGGAGGGAGCTCTGACAGGCACTGCCCCAGCAAGAACGCTGCTTCCATCCCTGTGAAGGTCTTAACCTGGGGAGAAGTTCCCCGGACTCAGCCACCCTCCCCCGGCTATGGGGCAGCCCTGTCATCACCTGCCCGGGTTCCCTGCCCTGGCCTCAGTCTCCCCCTCTGATCCACCCTCCACAGAACAGCCAGCATGTTCAAGCCAGGAACAGAAAGTTAAATACTGCCTGTTCTCTCTTATGTGGAAGCTGAAGAAGGTTGATCTCATAGAATTAAAAAGTGGAACAGAGGACACTAGAGGCTGGGAAGAGCAGGGGAAGCAGAGGACAGGGAGAAGTTTGTTAAAGGTTACAAAATGACAGCTAGTTAGAAGGAATACGTTCTAGTATTCCAGGGCACTGTAGGATGACTATAGGCAACAATAATATATAGTTTCAAATAGCTAAGAGGAGGATATTGACTGTTTCCAACACAAAGAAATGATAAATGTTCAAGACGATGGATACGCTAATTACCCTGATCTGATCACTATCCATCGTACGTATTGAAACATCGCTATGTACCCTGTGAATACGTGCAGTCATTATATGTCAATTAAATAAAATAAAAAGCATTGCATTTGTTAATGTACTTAAAGAAATGTTCCAAATCTACAGACAGTACAGAAAAGGGATCCAACAAATCCCCAAGTACTATCAAGATTTAAAAGATGTAAATGTTTTCTTATATTTGCGTCAGATCTCTTCTTGTTGGAAATAAAATTGTATAGATATGTATTATTCTCCTTCCCTCCCTCCCTCGTTTCCAGGAAAAAAAAAACCTGGACTTCGTGTTGCTGTGAATCCATCCTGTGTGTTTTTACACTTTTACTAAATACGCGTGTGTACAATGACACGGAGTCATTGTTTTAGGGGTGTCGTGGTGCTTAGTGACTTCTGACAAATGTTTCCGGCTCTCCACCTTCCAGGCCTCACCCAGGCACCTCCTAACAAGAGGACTGTGGAATTCAGGCTCCTCCAGACTGAAATACAGGCATGTGCCACATAACAACATTTAGTCAAAGGCAGTCTGCATTAATGACAGTGGTCCCATGAGATTATAGTGACATATTTTTACTGTATCTTTTCTATGTTTAGATACACAAATAACACCATGGTGTTATAGTTGTCTACAGTATTCGGCACAGTGACATGCTGGACAGGTTTGTAGCCTCTGAGCAACAGGCTACACCATATGGCTTAGGTATGTAGTAGGCCACGCCGTCTAGGTCTGTGTAAGTACATTCTGTGATGTTCGCACAATGATGAAATCACCTAACAGCGCATTTCTCAGAATGTATCCCCATCATTAAGTGCTGCAGATGGTGTGAAAATTGTCAGAAATCAAAATGGAGTCACTTGTGTTAAAAAAAATAAATAAATAAACCCTGACAAATAGAGCCAGAGATGCCCAGGAAGAAACGGTTCTCACACTTGTATGCCTAATAACAAAACTATCACAAAAGACTCTACAAAAACCACAACCCTGCCCAAAGGCCATTGGCAACCTTACACACACACACACAAAAAAATACTTCTGTGAGAACATCTGCCCAGCAACTTCCTGTCCACCCTTGGACTGGCATCATCCTTGTTATTGCTCTTTGCAGCCGAGGATAGTTATCTCGAAACAGTTATGTAACCCTCCTCATTTTTCTTTTAAAGACCTTGGTCTTCCTTCACGTTCCTGAATACGCACATGGTTTACTATGGCGTGTATGTTCCCATTGCAATGCCCTTTTCCCGAATAAATATCATTTGCTTTTAGAGAGTCTCTGTTTGTCCTTTGGCTTGACATAAATGGCGTCCGAAGTGCGACCTGGAGCAAGATCACTGTCAGAAGGAATTGGCGAGTCTTGGAAACCGTACGCAGTACTCGCGTGAACCCTTTGAGCTCTCTGCTTCCATGGGTCACCTTTTCCGCCCTGGTGAGTCTCTTCTCGGGCCCAGCCTCCCTCCTTTTGGTAGCGGCTTTTTGATATTATTTAAGATTCGGTTTGGTTATAAGGTCACCTTAAATAAGAGTTCACATTCTTCCTGGGAGGCTAAAAGACTTTTTGTCTTTTCTGGAAAGTCTTGTCTGGTATAAAAACAAGTGTCTTTCTGGTTTGAGTGCTGTGGTTTCTACAGAATTTACATTCTGTGTCTGAGGCATGTCTTTTCTGGTGAATTCACTATTGGTCTGTGTGACCGGTTTAGTATTTTGTTTGATCTGCATGCCTGGGTTAAAATCTTGGTGAATGCTCTTATTGTGGTTTCTCTTGATTTGGTTATGTATGTCTGTAAATGATTTGGCTCTTTTCCCTCGCTTGTTTCTGAAAATCAGCCAACTGCAAAATAAACATTCTAGATGATGGATCCAGGATGACTAATCAAAAGCCAGTAGGACAAAGGGCTTCAACTTGACTGCTCTTCGTGCAGAAACTTTTTCCTTTTTTGGGGGGGGGGGGGAGAGTCTTGCTCTGTTGCCCAGGCTAGAGTGCCATGGCATCAGGCTAGCTCACAGCAACCTCGAACTCCTGGGCTCAAGCAATCCTCCTGCCTCAGCCTCCTGACTAGCTGGGACTACAGGTGTGCACCACCACACCACACCTGGTAATTTTTTCTATTATTAGTAGAGACGGAGTCTCGCTGTTACTCAGGCTGGTCTGGAACTGCTGACTCCTGACCTGAAGCGATCCTCCCGCCTCGGCCTCCCAGAGTGCTAGGATTACAGGTGTGAGCCACTGCACTCAGTCAAGAATTCTTTATATATTTTGGATACAAATCCTTTACAAGGTATGTGTTTTGCAAATATTTTCTCCTAGTCTGTGACTTGTCTTTTCATTCACTTAACAGCCAATACATTTTAAAGGTCTCAAAGGCTCCTGAAAATCTCATAGACATGGTGTCTAATTGATTTTTTTTAAGTAGCAAAACACTCTACACAGTGTAGAAGGGTGAAGATGTTTGGGGAAAATGGCAGCTGTTGCAAAACCAGACATCAAGGAGTTACAGCTGCCAATCTTTCCTCTAGGAAGCCCACCTAGATTACATCAGCGCTTGGCACTGTCTTCTGCCTCTCAATTCTTGAGAAGCATTTGAAGTTGGCCTCAGCTTTTCCCCCCAAATCTGCTATCTCAGTGGTGATCATGGTCCCTTGTTCTTCAGCCAGAGCCCTGCGCCTCCCCACGTCTGTCAACCCCGTGACCCGATTACCCAGCCTCTCGCCCCCGCCGCACAGCCTCACCCTGGCCAGCACTGTGGTGGCTCCCCACCCCTCATCTGCTCCAGCCTCCTCCCTGGGTCCCCAGCTTTAGTCTCACCCACTACCTTTCCCCCTGTTTGTTCATTCGACAACTATTCAGAGACCCAAGCTCTGTCCTGAACACTGAGGACCGAGTGGTGACCCAGGCACGCATTGTCGAATGAAAGGTCCCTAAACGGTGCCATTTCTCAGGGCCTGTCTCAGACTGAGTTTTCCTCCCACAGCGCATCCAGATCTCCGTCCTGGCCTCGAAGGTTCCAGACTTCCACCCCTAGTGCTTTCTGGGGCACCCCACAGACCTCGCAGGCTCCGGGACAGCTGGTAGTGAGCGGGAGAACGAGGGAAGGCGAGCGGGCGCCACCGGCCCTCTACCCCTTTCTGTCTTTACTCAGTGACTCATCCCGGAGGCGCTAGAGCCGCCAGACTTTGCAGCCCCGGGGCCAGCTGTCTGCCCGGCAACCGGTGACGTCACTGCCAGCGCACTCGTGTCGTCAGAGGCAGGCGCCACACTTGAAGCGGCTCCGGCGGCCGCTTAGCTGTTATGGAGCCAGCGCTGGAAGCGCGGGAACTGGGTCGCTGGGCGGCCGAAGAGATGGGGGCGGCCCGGGTCCCGGAAGCGACACTGCGCAGGTGAGGGCCACTCCGGGAGTGAGGACTCCCCACCCCTCATTGAGAACTCGATTCCCCATTGTGAATGACCCGAGTTACCGAGGGCTCCCCGCCCTCGGGACGCTGGGGAGTTAGCAGTGACCACCCCACTGGGGACTGGATCTGTAGGAGCGATGACCCACATCTGGTCGTGAGAGTGCACTTCCTGGCAGTACACCCACCACCCCCAGCCTCTGGAAGTGACTGGAGATAACCCTGTCCCAGGACAAAGGGAGCACCCCACCGGGGAATGAGACTACGCCCACACTTAGTGAGAAGGAGGGAATATCTAACCCCTAAAAGCATGGGCCTTCCCTCCCAGAGAAGGGAGCTCCCTGGTAGACTTTACTTGTCACCATCACCCTGGGAGGGAGGCTCCTCCACCGTGTGTGCTGCCCCAGGCACACCCTCGTACGCTGTCCCCACAGGCTGTGTCTGGGCCAGGGGGCTGACATCTGGGCCTACGTCTTGCAGCATGTGCACAGTCAGAGGTGAGCTGGGCTGGGGCAGGGGAGGGGACCCAGGCGAGGACACAGTAACTCCTCTTCCTTGTCCTTCTCCACGGTAGGACTGTCAAGAAGATCCGCGGAAACCTGTTGTGGTAATAATCCATCTCCTCCTGTCTTCCCCGGTCCAATCTAGCCCTGTTCCCACCCACAGCTTCACACTTCCCCCTGGGAGCCCCAGTCACCCCTGACTTTGGCCTCATTTCCTTAGGTATGGCCACCAGGACAGTCCAGAGGTGAGAAGCATGTGCTCCAAGATTCTCTTCTATCCAAAAAACACTTGCAGATCTTCTACTCTAAGCCCAGCCTAGTGCTGGGTGATGCTGGGGACACGGGGTCACAGGACGGCCCTGATCCCTGCACTCACAGAGCTTGCAATCCAGGGGGAAACAGACACGAGTCGTGGGGGGGAGAGGAGGGACATGGATACGATGGATATGTGGCATCAAAGCTGGTGAGGAGAGATGGGGGAAGGGACAGGATTGGAAGAGATGCTGAGGCCAGTGTGGGACCCAGTAAGTTTAAGGGGCCCAGGTGACATCTAAGGGGAGGCCTTGGGACTCTAGATGTGGCGCTCGGGGAAGAGATCAGGACTGGGACAGAGGTGTGGGTATCACTGATGTAGATAGGAATCATGCTGGGAGGGTAGGTGAGGCAATCCCAGGAGGAAGGAGGGGCCAGGATAGTGCCTTAGTGCTTCTGTGTCAGACACAGAAACTGCTTAGGTAAAAGCCTCTGCCACCCCCTGGGCAGGTGAGGAGCCTGGTGCCCCGCAAAAGGCAGTCAGGCCAGGCTGAGCCCTGATCAGACCACGCATCTTACCCTGTACCTGACCCTACCAGGTCCGTCGGAAGTTGGAGCTGGAAGCCACTGTGTCCCGCCTGCGGGCAGAGATCCGGGAGTTAGACCAGAGCCTGGAGCTGATGGAGCAAAAGACTGAGGCTCAGGGTGACCCGTGGGTCCGGGAAGAGGGTCCGTGGAACATGTGGTGGGGAAGGTGCTGACAGCCACCCCTGTTCCTCCCACAGACATGGCCATGGAGCAGGCACTGCAGAGCATGCAAGACACTCAGCGTCGCACCCTCCTCCTTCGGGCACAAGCTGGGGCCGTGCGAAGACAGCAGCATAGGCTCCGAGATCCCACACAGCGACTGCAGAATCAGCTCAGGCACCTGCAGGACATAGAGGGGTAGGCCTCGGGGACCAGCCTAGGTGGCTAGACACTCTCCTTAGAGACCCCAGTGCTCTGCCTTGATCCCTTCTCGGGTTCCAGAATTCTGGGCTCCCCCCCCATAGGATTTAAAGCCAGGAGGTTTTATCATCTCAGTCGCCTGTATTTCCAGTGCCTAGAATGGTGCCAAATGTGTATCTCACACACCAGCTCCAGGGAAACAGCAGGAAACGAAGGACACGTCCCTGCCCTCCTAACACTTGCACTCTGACACACAGAAGAGAGATCATAAACTAGAGATGAGGGCCATGAAGAAAGGGTAGTCAGGGAAGGCCCTTGAGGAGGTATCATTTGAGTCAGGGGAGGGCTTTCCATGGAGAGGGACGAGCAAGAGCAGGGGCCCTGAGCTCGGTATGCAGGAAGAACCTGCCAGAAGGCCAGTTCAGCTCACGCTTCACAGGCAAGAGGGAGAACACGAGGAGGTGAGGTTGCAGGAGTGGACAGAGCGCCATGGAGGCATTGGAATTTTACTCTGAGACTGGGTTCCAGCCCTGCCTCGGCCACTTACAACCGCGTGACCGTGGGCAAAACATTTAACTTCAGTACCCCTCAGTTTCTCAGATCTGTGGAATGGGGACAATACTGATACCAACCTTATAGGGAGGTGAGATAATTAGGTGAGTTAAAGCATGTAAAGTGCTTACGAGAGTACCTGTTATCCACTGCTGTCATTCTAAACGTGACGGGAAAACATCAATCACATGGTTTTGGAGGGTTTTGAGCAGGGACGTGATCTTCCTTAGGTTTTAACAGGATCATTGCCTGTGGGGTAGAGAACAGAATGGAGGGGCAAAAGCAGGGAGACCAGTGAGGAGGCTAATGCAATAGTCCAGCTGGGAGGTGACAGTGGCCTAATCTTAGAGGTGGCCCCTGGAATGCTGGCTCACTGGTCCCTGTCACCAGCCTTGCAGTGAGAGGGGATGGGGCACAGACATCCGTTCTCCCAGTTCCCTCCTCCCAGGGACCCCAGCCCCAACTGTACTCCTCCCTCCAGGAAGGCACAAGTGGATGTGACCTTTGGACCCCTGACGTCAGCAGCCCTGGGCCTGGAGCCTGTGGTCCTGGTAAGAGTCCTGGACCCTGGGAGAAGGGGTGGGAGTCCAGGCTCAGGCAGACACCTGGGTCCCCCTCATTCCCCATCCTCTTCTCCCTAGCATGATATCCGAGCAGCCTGTACCCTCCGGGCCCAGTTCCTGCAGAACCTCCTGATTCCCCAGGCCAAGAGGGAGAGCACCCCGTGAGTGTCCTCCAGCCCCCAGAGACTCTGCAAAGAACCTGGGCTTTAGGGGTGGGGGGTCGCTTGTTTGTTAATTCCTCAGACACTGAGCTTCTGGGCTATGTCAGTCCCAGGCCCTGGCCTGCCAGAGTTTCCAGGCTGGGAGGAAAAGGAGACAGACCCATCACAGACAGTGACAACCAGCTGGTTAGGGCTGGTGGGAGGCGGGGAAGCGTGAAAAGCTCTGGACACCCAGAGGAGGTGCCTCTCCCAGCTGGGAAGGCAGGGAGGGCAGGGGGTTCAGCTAGGGTAGAGGGTCCAGAGTGTCCCAGGCAAACAGCGCATGTAAGGGCCCCAAGGCCAGCAAGTTGGTGTAATTAGGGAACTCAAGTCTAGCAGGCATAGATGAGGTTTCCTCATCTGCAAAATGGGGACAGTGACAGCCCATACCTTATAGGGTGGCGGTAATAATTAGAGGGATAATTGATGTGTCTTATAACATTCTCTGTCCCCTTACCCAACCCCACAGGATCTCTCATGATGACCACTTTGGAATTTCCTACCAGCAGTGGCTTAGCTCAGTGGAGGTAAGAGGGCAGGGCTCTCAGGAAAGGCCACACCCTCCAGTCCCACGATCAAACCTCAGGGTGCCAGCACCTAAGTCTTGATCCCCACCCCCTTCCTGTGGGGCCCCAGCTCGCAGCCCTGCCCCAGTCCTACCCTGACTTCATCCCTGCCCCCATCAGACGCTGCTCACAAACCACCCCCCGGGCCACATCCTGGCTGCCTTGGAGCACCTGGCTGCAGAGCGAGAGGCAGAAATTCGGTCTCTGTGCAGTGGGGACGGGCCCGGAGATACGGAGGTGCCCAGGTGTGGAGTGGAGCAAATGGGTGGGCGAGCTGGGCACGGCCTCCTGCTGCTGGGGCAGAACTGAAACTCAGTGCCCAGTGCGGTAGGAAGGCGGATACTGGCTACCCTCGAGCACTAAGGCAAGGACACAGGGCTGCTCCCTCACCAGCTTTGCCCCCACCCCAGGCCCCAGGCACTGGACCAGTCGGACTCCTGCCAGGCCCTGCCATCTATGGTGCATCTCATCCAGGTGACCCCAGGACCCTCCCCAGGACTCCACCCGCTCCCATTCCAAAACCCATTCAGTCCCCTCACCCATGGGCCGTGCCCACCCTGACTTTGTACCCCTGCTCCAGGAGGGCTGGCACACTGTGGGTGCACTGCTCACCCAGCGGGGCGCCCTCCTGGAGGAGCGGCAAGTCCTGGCCCGGCGCCTGCAGGGCCTGCTGGAGGAAGCGGAGAGACGTACTCTGGGATCCAGCGAGAGGTGAGGGGGCTCCCTGGGTAGAGGCCTTCAGGCCTCTCCCAGGAGTCTCAGGATGCTGGATTTTTTCTGCCCTGCGGCTCCTGTCTCTGCCCCTCTTGCCTCGAAGTTTGTCTCCCTGGTTTGTGTCCCCTGTGCGTCCCTGCAGATCTCATCTCCCTCCCCCACCCGGTCTCAGTCACCTTCCTGTCTTTTGCTTGTCCCCCAGGCAGGTGCTGATACTGGGGATTCGTGACTGTGGCCTGCGGGCGGAGCTCAAGGCCCTGCGTGCCCAGAGCCGGGAGCTGGAGGACGCAGCTGGGCACCGGCAGCTTCTGCTGAGGGAGCTTCAGGGCAAACAGCAGCGGATCCTGCGCTGGCGCCAGCTGGTGGTGAGAGGCTGGGCCCGGGAAGGAGTGGCAGGGCCTGGTGAAGGGTCACGGTGGAGGCTTTGAACGGCCTCCTTTTGGTGTAGATGATCCAAGGTAAAAAAGGAAAAAAAGAAAAATTAAGAACGGCCTCCTGGGGGGAGGGGCCCAGGGTGAGTCTCCCAGGAGGAAGCAGGACCCGTGCAGAGGGGTGACGTGGGGTTGGGAGGCGGGAAGGAGCTAGTCTCGGTGGCCTCCTGGTTCCTCAGGAGGAGACCCAGGAACAGGTCCGCCTGCTCATCAAGGGGAACTCAGCCAGCAAGACCCGCCTGTGCCGGAGCCCCGGGGAGGTGAGATGGGAGCTGGGGGGAGGCGGGGGCAGGGCTGGATCTGCTGGGCTGGGCTGCCCCGCCCGTCCCTCTCCTTCCCCACAGGTGCTGGCGCTGGCTCAGCGAAAGGTGATCCCCACGTCTGAGGCGGTGGCACCGCAGATCCAGGAGCTGCGTCGCCGTCGGGAGGAGAAAGCCCGGCAT
Source organism: Avahi laniger (assembly GCA_963575035.1). Classification (NCBI taxonomy): domain Eukaryota; kingdom Metazoa; phylum Chordata; class Mammalia; order Primates; family Indriidae; genus Avahi; species Avahi laniger. The sequence goes on along the minus strand of CAUYSK010112811.1, from coordinate 14,037 downwards.
CTGCCCCACGTTCTGCTGGGCACCCTGCTGCGGCACAGCCCCAGAGAGTGAGACTGGGGGCCGCCCCCATGTCCCCTGTCATGGGTGACTGTCACTCCCTGAACTCTCTCCAGAAACATGACCCAGACCCCCAGTGTTCTCCAGGATGCCAGACCTCACCCTCAGGTCACCAGTCCCAGTCTGGCTTCCTAGTCCCCAGACCAACCTCCATGTTCCTGGTCCCCCAGAAAGAACCTCTGGAATCCAAGCCCCCCTCTCAGTGCCCCACCCAACCTGGACTGCCCCCCACAGGTTGAAGGCCCTGCCCACGGTCCTACCGTCCGTCCACCAGCTGCACCCCATGTCCCCAAGGGGCTCCAGCTTCATAGCGCTGAGCCACACGCTGGGACTGCCCCCAGGAAAGGTGAGTGCCTGTCCCCTACGACTTGTCTGTCCACCCCTGCCCAAGGTGACTGCCCTTCCCCCTCTCTCCAGGCTCCGGAGCTGCTTCTGCCAGTGGCTGCCTCTCTTCGCCAGGACTTCCTGTTCCTCCAGGACCAGCGGAATCTCCGGTGCTGGGATCTGCTCCACATGACAGACAGCCTGCCGCCAGGCCCGTCCACCCAGGGTAGGCTGCCCCGCGTCCCCCAGCCAGCATCCCTGCCCCTTCCCAGTACCGTCCGCCTCCAGAAGGAACACCCAGCGGCGCTTACTGTGCGCTGAGTGCGTTAAACACGCTCACTTGTTTGCTTGGCCTGCCGTGCTCCCCATTTCACAGAGAAGGGAACTGAGGTGCAGAGGGCGTATGTAGTAGGCGTCCCCAGTAGCACGGCTGGGGTGTGAACCCGGGCAGTCTGGCTGGTCTGTGCTCCTAACCACCGAGTACACCGCCCGGCGGGTTGCCAGCTGTTCCTTTCTCACCGTCACGTGGCGCGCTTCAGTAGTCGAAAGCTGGGCTGTGGAGTAAACTACCTGGACTCTCGTCAGCGCTGTCTCTTCCTGGCTGTGTGATCCCCTGTGCCTCAGTTTCCTCCTCGGTAGAGTAAACATAACAATAGTATCTTACAGAGTTGCTGGGAGGATTCAGGCAGGTGACCCAACCAGGGCACCGGACTGCGCCCGGTATGCAGTAAGCGCCCAGGTCTGCAGTGCGATTACAGTGATTGTCTGCGCACACAGCCTCGCTGGGTCCTTACCACCGGGGAAGGGATTAAGACTCCCAGTTCACAGATGAGGAAAGGGAAGCTCAGAGAAGTCATACATTCCGGGATGCACTCGCAAACACTTGCTGGGTGTCTGCCCACTGCCGGCCCACGTAGCTTAAAGGGAAGTGAGGAGAGAGCTTTCCAGCCCCCCAGATTTCCCCGTGGCAGAAGCAAAATCAGAGGAGAAAGAGATGGGAGCAGTGAATTGGGGGTACCGTCAGCAAAGTAGGAAAGACTGTCTTTAGGCCTTTGAGCGTGCGGCTCCCTGCCTTCTACCGCTCCACGAGGCAAGGGCGCAGCGTGCAGGAGGGACAAGGGCAGTCCGAGACATGGTATAGCATCTCCCCACCCCCGGGGCTTCTGGAACTTTAACATATCTATAATGGAACTCCTGGTTCTGTCTTTACTCTAAAAAGCGATTTTGTTCTTCTTCTTGGTTTCCTTCCTCAGTAAATTATCCCACCCTCCTCATCCAGGTGCTGCAGCCAGAAACCCAGGAATCATCCCTGATACCCCCCAGCTCCCTAACCCTCTACCTTCAACCTGTCAGCAAGCCCTGGGGGCCCCATCTCCAGAGTTCATCCATCTGTCTGCCCCCTGCCCCACTGTCCTAGAGCTCAGATAATCCCGCCTGACAGCAGATGTAGCTAAAGAAAGAGCAAATGTCAGGATCCAGGTCACAGGGCCAGGATGGGGTAGAGTCAGGATTCAGGCCCAAGAGGTCTGACCACACTGCTAATCTGCACATGCTCTGGGCTGGGCCCTGTTCTGGGCATATGAAGAGGGACTAGGCCCAGTCCCAGTCCCAGAGGGAAATACCTTTTGAGGGAAGGGCTAGAGCAAGCTAAGGAGGAAGCCTTGGCATCAGGAATGCTGGGAAGGGCTTCCAGGAGGAAAGATGGTGACTCACGTAGGCCCTGGGGATAAGTCAGGTTTTTCCCAAGAGTAGTAAGCAGATGCCACATAATGCAAACTCTCGAATACCAGGCTGAGGGGCTTGGACTCTGCCTTGGGTGTACTAGGGAGCCTTGGAGGGTTCTAAACAGGGAAAGGAGAGGGTCAGGTTTAAGCTTCAGAAAGATCACGCTGACTGCCATGTAGAGGGTAGACCCGAGTGGGAGACTGAGGCCTGCAGCCTAGGAGGGAGGCTGAGGGGAGAGTAGGGAAGTGGGGAGGAGGAAACTCAGGGAGCTGGGTGGAGGCCATGGAGACTGACGGGCTGTCGGGGGAGGGAGGGAGGGGAGAGGCATCCAGGAAGAGGCCTGGGGGGTGGTGGGGTTGCCCTTGGGAGGAGGACCTGGGAGGAGGGACAGGTTTGGGAGAAATGCTGAGGTCAAGGCTAAGTGGAGACCTGGTGACGCGTTGGCTGCAAGGCACCAGCGAGCCAGGGGCCTCAGTGCTGCCTCCCCGGTTTCTCACCCTCAGAGCTTCTGCAGAGCCAGGCGTCCCAGGAAAAGGAGCAGAAAGAGAACGTGGGGCAGGCTCTGAAGAAGCTGGAGAACCTGCTGGAACAGGCGCTGGAGCGAATCCCCGAGCTGCAGGGGGTCGTGGGGGACTGGTAAGAAGGAGACGTGAAGGGGGTGAGGAACTGAGCTGGGTGGAAAGTGAGGACTCAGGCGGGGGCCTGGTGAGAAGGAGCAGGCCGTGGTGTCGGTAGAGGCCAGTGAGGGTCTGGAGGGCCAGGCCTTTCCCCTGACGCCATCCCTTCCCCAGGTGGGAGCAGCCAGGCCAAGCTGCCCTCTCTGGGGAGCTCTGCCAGGGCCTGTCCCTGGCCCAGTGGCAGCTGCGCTGGGTTCAGGCCCGGGGGGCCCTGCAGAAGCTGTGCACATGAAGAGAGGCTCGGACAGGAGTCAAGGACTTCACGTTTGTTCACCCGACACCTTACCTCTCTCAATACGATATTTGGAAGAAGCATCGCCAGGGTTTATCAGCCCGTCACCCCACCCCTGCCTGCAGCCCCCTCACATGCTGTCCTGCTTCTCTCAATTCCTTTGCCCCTCTTCTCACACCCTGCCAAAACCCACATTTCTCTGGACTGCCCCCAGGCACCCCTGAAACTCCGTCACATTTACCCTCAGTGAAAAGTAAGGGAGCACCTCCTCTAGGGACTGGGGATTGGGCACTGAACAAAACAGTCAGAAGTCCCTGCCTTCAGGGGGCTGATGTTCTAGGGCTGGGAGACAGACAGTTGACAAAATGAGTAAAATATATTGTATGTTGGAAGATAACAGCTATGGAGAAAATAAAACAGGTTGTAGGAGGTGTGATTTAAACAGAGGGCTACACTGCAAAAGTCACACTCCACAAAGGCAGGGAGCAGGAGCCACCAGGGTGTCTGAGGAAGAGCTTGCGGTGGCAGCTACACACATGTAAAGGCCCTGAATTGGAATGTGCTGGTGTGAGGGCCACAGGGGGGGCCAGTGTAGTTGGGGTGGGGGAAGTTGGGGGGTGCAGGTGGTGTTAAAAGATGACATTGCCTTCTAGTTTTTATATGTTTAAATCTGAGCCATTTGGAATTTATCCTAGCAAATAGATCCAATTTTGTCTTATTTTACATATATCCCAGTGCACTTATTAAAATTTCCAGTCAGAGCAGCAGTTGCCTCTGAGAGAGGCTGGGATCAACTGAGGAGGAGACGGAAGCTTTCTAGGGTGATGGGAATGTATTATATATTGAGAGTGGTAGAGGTTACACAGGTACAAAGATTTGTCCCAACTAATCTAGCTGTATTCTTAAGGCCTGTGCATTTCACTGTGTGGATTATTCTTCAATTTATAAAGTAAAACTTCACCCACTGGTTTGAGATGTCGCTTTTCTTACACTAAATTTCCATGTCTAATTGGGCTATATTTGGGTACTCTTCAGACCCGTTGAGTATCTAACTCTCTGTGTGCCATTCCCATGGTGTTTGGATTGCAAAGGCTTTGTAATCTGTTGTCATATCTGAAATGGCTGGTTGCCCTCATAGCTTATTTTTCAAGCTTCCCTGTCTCTTCTTGCTAATTTTTTCCTCCCAAATGAAGTGAACATTATATTAACTTGCCCAGTTCCAGAAGAAAAATAAACACAGAATTAACGTCAACATCAGATAAATCTCAAATGAGAAACATTCAAAATACCTTAAACAGTACTCATTCAAAACTGTCAAGGTCATCAAAAATAAGAAAAGTGTGAAAAACTGTCACAGGCAAGAGAAGCCCAAGGAGGCGTGAGAACCAAATGTAATGTAGCATCTTAGATGAGATGCTGGAACAGAAAAGGGATTAGGTAAACACTAAGGAAATCTGAATAAAGTATGGACTTCGGTTAATAATAATGTTTTTAAAAAAGCTTTTAATTCTCTCTTTATTGCATGTCTAGCACAAGAGCAAACAAAAGCCAGTAGTTCAACAGAGCATTCATTTGTGCAGATTCAAATTGAGACTTCAAAAAACCAAGGCAGTCAATACAATTAAGTTTTGACAGAAAAAAAAAAACCCCAACCAACCAAATGCGATGTGTAGACCTTAATTGGATCTTGATTTTCAATACTATTGTATAAAGACATTTTTGAGACAGGGAAAATTAAACATGGTCTGGGTGTCAGATGATACTAAGAAATTAATTTGATGGTATTAATAATGGCATAATTAATGGCATGTTTTAAAAATAGTTATTTGTTAGACATACTGATGCATTCGTGAGTGAACTGATGTCTAGAATTTGCTTTAACATATTTCAGCAAAAAAATACAAGTATAGATGAAACCGGAAGTGCAGAATATTGGTAGTGTTTCAGAGTATTAATACTATTCCCTCTAATATGCATGTTTGAAAACATAATAAAACGCTTTGAGGGCTACAAAAAAGGGGAGAGGTCAGCTGTGTCCCAAGAAAGGACACAAAGTCCAAACCCACACATATGTCCCTCCCAGTAGAGGCACTGGACTATTGTTTCTGGGCCTTGGCATGAGCTGTTCTACCCAGAACATCTTTCCTCGTTTTCTTTAGCAAATGTCTTCAGATGTCACCTCCTCCAGGAAGCCTGGGTCAGGCGCTTCCTCTGAGTTTCCTCCATGACGTCTCTAGTCTTTCTGGGAATCACAGGTGGCGTGTCTGTCTACCCCGTGGTAGGAGCCCCTGGGCCCCAGCCCCCAGCTAGGTCCCTAGACACGCCCAACCCTGGGGTTGACGCGAACTTCAGCGTGTTTAAAAACTTCCGGCGCGGGCTTTGAGGTAGCACGGGAGGGGCCTCCGAACTTTCCTGCTTTCTCAAAGGTCCAGATACCACATTAGGGATGGGACCCGCACACTTTGCTTCGCTCTCATTAGCCCGTGTCCCTCCACGAAGGCGTGGCTGCCCTTCGTCGCTGCGCTCTCATAGACCCAGGTTCTTCCTTAGTTCGTCTATCCGGTGCTCTGATTGGCCAATATTCCTCCTTGAGGGTGTGGCCAAGTCTTATTGGCCCTCATTCCGGGGAGTATGGCGTCATGCGCCGGCGCCGTCGCTTTCGCCGTACGTCATCCGCGGGCGCCCACTCTGACGGAGCCAGAGAGTAGATAGCAGCAGAGTCGGCGGTGGCGGCTGAGCTGAGTCTGTAGTAACTGCAACAGCGACGGCGGCAGCGATGGCCGGGGCGGGGCCGGCCCCGGGACTCCCGGGTGCAGGAGGGCCCGTGGTCCCGGGCCCTGGTGCCGGCATCCCGGGGAAGAGCGGCGAGGAACGCTTGAAGGAAATGGAGGCGGAGATGGCCCTGTAAGGCCCTCAGCAAGGCTCAATAAAAGCTGTCTCAGAGCCAGAGCCACTGAATCCTGAGCCTCCAGCCCTCGATAGGCCGGAGATACGGCTCTAACATGGGGAAGTGGAACTTTCGGGATTGTGAGGGCGGGGATAGGAGAGGAGTTGGCTGGGTTGAAGGCGCTGTCTCGATATACCCTGCGTTCCAGAATTGCTGTGTGGTCCTGAGCTGTGGTATCTGTCCTGCCCCTCCAGGTTTGAGCAGGAAGTTCTGGGAGCTCCAGTAACCGGAATTCCAACTGCTGTTCCTGCGGTGCCTACGGTTCCCACGGTAGAAGCGATGCAGGTCCCAGCGGCTCCTGTGATCCGCCCGATTATCGCGACCAACACATACCAACAGGTATGGCTGAGCTAAGGCATGTAACTCAGGGAACATAATGCCTCGAACACAGTAGGTGTTTGTATACAGAGAGCTATTGACATTTTGGGTGCTTGACCAATTAGCATGAAATATTTTATGTGCCAGGCACTGAGGACACAGTAATGACTAAGGCAGAAAAGATTTCTGCCCTTTGAGAGCTTATATTCTAGAGCATGTTATACAGTAGAGCTTTCTGCAATGATGACGAGTATGTTGCATAGCTATTTAAAATTTTCATTTACATTAAATAGCTTCTCATTCTCCACGTTTCAAGTGCTCAGTAGCCAGTTATATATGAGTAGAAGAGATAGAAGAGAAACACTATTAAAATGAAATTAGATAAATGAAACTTGTTCATTCTGTCAACAATTATTGGGTGCCTTCTATGTACCAGGGACTTGTTCTAGGCATTAGGCATATAACAGAACAAAACAAAGAATCACTGCCTTTTTAGAGTTTACATTTTACTAGGGAGAGACAGTCAAGGTATGGTAAGAAGGGCAGAGCTTTATTAGTACATTTAGGGCAGGTCTTTCTGAAGAGGTGACACTTAAGCAAAGATGTGAAGATATCTGGGGGAAGAACATTCCCTGCAGAGAACTGCCAGGGGTGCCTACCTGTCATGTGCAAGGAACAGCAGGGAGATTGGTGGCTGGAGTGGAGTGAGCAAAGAGGAACGTGGGAGAAGATAAGGACAGAGAGATAATGGAGGCCAGATCCCGTAAAGCTGCGGTCCCCAACCCCTGGGCCACAGCCTGCTTCTGGTCCATGGCCTGTTAGGAACCGGGCCACACAGCAGGAGGTGAGTGGCAGGCAGGGGAGTGAGTAAAACTTCATCTGTATTTGTAGCTGCTCCCCATTGCTCACTATCCCCCCACATACGGAAAGATTGTCTTCCATGAAACCGGTCCCTGGTGCCAAAAAACTTGGGACCACTGCTGTAGAGCCTTGTGGTCCACCATAAGGACCTTGGCTTTTACTCTGAGATGGGGAAGTATGAGAGGATTTTGAGCAGAAGGGTGCTATGGTCCAACTTAGAGGTTAACAGGGTCTCTCTGGCTGTGTTTAGAGAATAGGCTGTGAGGGGCAAGGGCAGAATCAAGGAGACCGAGGAAGAGGCTAATATCATAATCTAGGCAAAGATGATGGTGGCTTGGATCAGGACAGTAGCGTGGGAGATGGGGATGAGAGAGGCTAAGGAGAGTTTTACCTATCGTGATCCCAAACGCCTCCCTGAGAAATAGCATTTTAGCTGAGACTTAAAGGTTGACAGCCAGCCCCACGCTGAGCACAAAAGATAAAACAGCCTCTTGGAGTGAGCCAGCCATGGCAGAATGGGGACACTGAGTCAGGCCCTTCACCCCCACCTCTTCTCCACCAGGTCCAGCAGACTTTGGAGGCCCGGGCAGCCGCTGCAGCCACAGTAGTTCCTCCCATGGTGGGCGGCCCTCCTTTTGTTGGCCCAGGTAAGTAAGGAGTGGCAAGGTGAGGGGGTCAAGGCAATCAGGCAGGGTGGTAAAAAGGGATGCCCGAGACTCTTCTCCCACCATCCTCGTCTCTCCCTTCCCGACAGTTGGCTTTGGCCCCGGTGATCGGAGTCACCTGGACAGTCCAGAGGCTCGAGAAGCCATGTTCCTGCGGCGAGCAGGTAAGTGTGGGGCCAGAGACCCCCACGTTTTACCAGGCACTCTTGTTTCAACATCTTAAATCTCTTGCCTAAATCACTGCTCTAAATCACCTTCTCCATTCCATCCCTACCCTGATGTTGTCATCTTCCAAAAGTACAAACCTCATCAGTACTTCATGACTTCCTGACTTTCCGATTATTTCAAGTCAGTTTGGCCTTAACTTGATCGCTGCAAACCAATCTCCTGCTGTCAGTCCTAATCCCAGACCTTTGCTGTGTTTCCCCGCAGCACTTAACACCTTATAACAGGCTATACGATTTACTTACTTAGTGTGGTTGTCACTTTTTTATTTTTTTTCTGAGACAGAGTCTCGCTCTCTTGCCCAGGCTAGAGTGCCTTGACGTCAGCCTAGCTCACAGCAACCTCAAACTCCTGGGCTCGATCAATTCTCCTGCCTTAGCCTCCCGAGTAGCTGGGACTACACGTGCGAGCCACCGCACCTGGCTAATTTTTTCTATTTTTAGTAGAGACAGGGTCTTGCTCTTGCTCAGGCTGGTCTCGAACTCCTGACCTCAAGTGATCCTCCCACCTTGGCCTCCCAGAGTGCTAGGATTACAGGCTTGAGCCACCATGGCTGGGCTGGTTGTTACCTTTTGCTTCCCCTAAAATATAAACTCCACGAAGGGCAGAAGTGTTCATACCTGCCACATAGTACGCATTACATACTAACTGTCGATGGGAGGGACATACCATCCAAACAAGCACCAAGCTCCTCACCTGGCACTCAAGACCCTGTGTGACCTGGCTTGCAGAGAGGTGCCCACATCCGCTCCAGGAGCCCCAGACATTGCTGTGATGTGCCAGCAATACTCTCATTGAGGTCCTTTCTCTTCCTTGCTCATTGTCACCCCGCTATAATCTTCCAGCCTGTCCTCTCCACAGGTCATTCTCCACAGTCCCCCTTTTGTTCGGGTAACCTTCACGCGCTGTCAGTTTTCGTGACGTTACTTTTCTTATGTGTATGAAATGGATGTGGGTTCTCATTTGGATGTAAAATTCTGACATCCCTATTAAACCCAACTTGTTCATTATGTTACCCAAATCCTGTTATACTTTTTTATCTAATGATATCTGAGAAGTTTTAACATCTCTTACACTTTACTATGGTTTTGATCAAAATGCAAACCTGACCTACCCTCCCTGCCCAGCTTCCCACCCTGCTGTGGCTCCCCAGTACCTTAGGAAGACATCCACACCTCAGCCAAGAAGGCTGTGCTTGAATGCCTGCTGACCTCTCAACGCTTCTCATCATGCTCTCTCACCCCCACCTCCTCATTACAGTTACACTAAACTGAAAGGGGAAAAAGATTTTGCTTATAAATGTTCTCCCTGCCAGTAATATTTCCACTCACCCTTTGCCTGACTAACTCTTCATTATCCTTCGGGTCTCAGCTCACAGGTCCCTTTTTCCAGGAAGCCCTCTCTCGTCCTCTGGCTAGGTCAGGGGACTCCTCTGGGTTCCAGCAGCTGCGCTTCCCTCTCCCAGCGCTGATCTCTCTGCCTGGGCTTATCCCCTGTCCAGCCCTGATCGCTCTGGGCTGCCGTTCTCTTGTGAGGCATCTGTTCCCTCCTACTTGGACCAGGAGTTCCCTGAGAACCCTGGTCTGTCGGTGTGTTCCCAGCACTGCTCATGACAGGGCTGGGCCCAGAGGAGTTCCTCGGTGGTAAATTTTTGCTGAATGAACCAGTGGAAAGAGCCCACATCTCCCAGAAGGCTCCCAGACTCTTCCGCAGGATTTCTTGGATGCTGAGAGCATGCCCACACACACCTTGCCCCAAGTGCCCCTGTGCCCCATGACACACACCCCCATCTCTCTCTCCCACAGCTGTGGCCCCCCAGAGGGCCCCTATCCTGCGTCCGGCCTTCGTCCCCCACGTGCTACAGAGAGCAGGTGAGGGAGCAGGGTCGCCATCCCTGCCACATAACTCCCCACCTAAGCCCTCCGACTCCCCCACTAACACCCTGACAGATTCCGCTCTCTCTTCTGCAGCAGGTGGTCCCCGCCCTATGGCCCTGCGGCCCCCTCACCAGGCGCTCGTGGGCCCCCCTCTGCCTGGGCCCCCTGGACCACCCATGATGCTGCCGCCAATGGCTCGGGCCCCAGGGCCCCCCCTGGGCTCCATGGCTGCCCTGAGGCCCCCTCTGGTGAGTATGGACGGGGAACTAATGGTCCGAGGTGCGGTGGGCGGGGAGGCCCTCAGTCCTGGCCCGGAGGGCTGTGGCTGCGTCTGCGCCTGCCCTGGCGTTTGTCCCCCTGCCCTCAGTCTCTGACTCTTGCTGCACCCGTCTGTCCCCGTTTCTTTCTGTGGCCAAGTCTGTTTTTCTTGCCTTTTGTGAAGAGAGTATGGAGAGAAACACATGCTGTTGGTATATTTCTGCCTCTATATCTCCATTTTTCCTTTGATTGTCTGTTTTTTTCTTGATGTTATTTGTCCCTGTGTCTGTCTGTCTGTCTCTTTGCCTGTGTTCTCTGTCTGTGTGTGTCCGACTGAGACTTCTTTCTTTGCCTGCGTGTCTCTTGCCTGCTCCCTGACTCCCAGGCCCTTGCCTTGTCTTGTGGGATGGGGGTGAAAGTGGGGCGTGAGTCTGTGACCTGGCCCCTGCCGCTCTCCTCTTACCCGCAGGAAGAGCCAGCGGCACCCCGAGAGCTGGGCCTGGGCCTGGGGTTGGGCCTGAAGGAGAAGGAGGAGGCGGTGGCGGCAGCGGCGGCCGGGCTGGAGGAGGCCAGTGCAGCAGTGGCCGTGGGAGCAGGAGGGGCCCCGACAGGCCCCGCAGTCATTGGGCCCAGCCTGCCGCTGGCCCTGGCCATGCCGCTGCCCGAGCCTGAGCCCCTGCCCCTCCCGCTGGAGGTAGTCCGTGGCCTGCTGCCCCCGCTGCGCATTCCCGAGCTCCTGTCCCTGCGTCCGCGGCCCCGGCCCCCTCGGCCTGAGCCACCCCCTGGCCTCATGGCTCTTGAGGTAAGCAGGGGAGCACGGCAGTGAGGCGCGGAAGGGGCTTGGAGGGCAGGAGCCCAGGAGCTTCCACGCACAGAAACGCGTGGAGTCTTTTGTCCAGATGGTGGGAGGATTGGGGAGAGGGAGACAGGCGCGTGTATCCCACCCCCAAAAGCACATCCGGCCCTTGCTGTGGAGGCAGCGGGCCCGGGGGGCAAAGGAGAGGGGGAGACTCCAACAGCAAGCCCTTTGTACCCCTCGCCTTCCCTCCTCAGGTCCCAGAGCCCCTGGGTGAAGACAAGAAGAAGGGGAAGCCAGAGAAATTGAAACGCTGCATTCGCACGGCAGCTGGGAGCAGCTGGGAGGACCCCAGCCTGCTGGAATGGGACGCGGGTGAGCGGGCTGAAGCGGGCTGAAGCGCACGGTCGGGCGTTGCCCGCCAAGGGCAGGCGCCCGCGCTGGGGCTACGGACAGGGAAGGGGAACCAGGGAACGCCACACCTTTGCGCAGGGCCGGCGCTGTCGTTAGCCCACGGCATGGAGGTGAGACCGCAGCTCCGAGGGGCAGGTCCCTCACCCAGCCACGGGCCAGAACTTGGCGGGGGTGATGGGTGCCTAGGGCTTTCTCACCCATCGTACCTATGAGGGGCCTGGCTTGCTGAAGGCCAAAGAGTATTCTTTCTTCTCACAACTTCTTATGAAAAGTTTTAAACACAGAATGGCACAGTGAACAGTCATTTACCCACCACCTAGATTCAGCAATTAACATTTTGCTTGTTTATTCCTCTGTGTATAATACGTGGGTTATTTTGGTTTTTTCAGTCGTGTGACCAAGTCGTAGAGTGAAGTCATTATTTCAGTCCTAAATATCTCAGTATTCAACTCCTAGGAAGAGAAACATTTCTTTCGTATCATAATACCATTAGGACATCTAAGAAAATTCACTGTAATTTTGTGGCATCTTATGTTCAGTTTATATTCAGATTTCCCCAGTTGTCCCAAAATTCTACTTTAGCTGTTTTTGCCCCAAACAAGAATGCATGCCATGTTATGTCTCTAGATTTTTTTTTTTTTTAATGAAACAGGGTCTTGTTCTGTCATCTCCAACTCCTGGGCTCAAGCGATTCTGCCCTCTCAGCTTCCTGAGTGGCAAGGACTACAGGCACATGCCCCATACTCAGCTAATCTTTTTGTCTTTTTGTAGAGATGGGGTCTCACTATGTTGCCCAGGCTGGTCTGGAATTCCTGGCCTCAAGCGATCCCCTAGCCTCCATCTTCCAAAGTGCTGGGGTTACAGGCATGAGCCACTGCAACTGGCCTAGATTATCTTTTAGTAAAATTAATCCCCCTCACATCTCTGTTTTGTATATATTTTTTTTGAAGTGTCCAGGCCAGTTGTCTTGTAGAAGGTCCCACCCTCTGAGTTTGTCAGATGGTTTCCTCCTGGGGTGGCCCACTGTGTTCTCAGAGAGTGTCCTTAGTCACCACAGAAGCCATGGCAGCCACAGCAGTATCTGAGAAAGGAAACAGACCCACCTCCCACCCCAGTCCTTGACTTCTGTCTCCTCTGCTGGGACCCTCTACTGCCCGAAGCGAGGGCCAGTCAGGACAGTGCAGGCTTGAGACCCTAGTTCTGTGACCTTGCGCAAGTTACTTAGCCTTTCAAGCTTCATTTTCCTCATTACCAAAAAGGGAATGATAGCATGAGCCTCATGGGGATGGGGCTTCACTGGGACTGAGCATGCTCAGTAGGGCGTGGGCCCGACCCAGAGGGTATGGCTGAGAATGGCAGCTGAGCTCGGCTTTGGAGAAGGATCAGGCAGTGTGTCCAGGGTTCAGGGGGGAATTAGAGTGGGCTTGGCAGAGGAAGCAAGGCTGAGGGAAGAGGAAGCCTGTGTCACTGAGGTGCCATGATGGGAGGCCAGTAGGTGTTAGGAGGCCAGGGGATGTCCATGGCAAGGTGTCCAGGACACCAAGGGTTACCAGGGGCTCAGTGGAAAGGCCGGGGCTGGAACAGAGTGAGGGGCTTCATCATGGGAACGCGTGAGGTGGCCCAGGCTGGGGAAGGGCAGTGCAGGCAGAGGTGAAAGGACTCTGGAGGCAGATGCCTGAGCTCGTGTCCCAGGCTTGCTGCTTCCTGGTTGGTGACTTTGGACAGATGACTTGAGCTCTCTGTGCCTTAGTGTGAAAGGGTTGTGGGGGTGCCAGGCGCACACGGATCCGTCCAGGCGCTTGGCAGAGCCTCCAGAGAAAGTGGCGCATTCACACAGTGGGCTCTGGCCAGGAATCTGCATCCGCTGACCCTTTCTGTCTCCCATCCCCAGATGACTTCCGGATCTTCTGTGGGGATCTGGGCAATGAAGTGAACGATGACATCTTGGCACGCGCCTTCAGCCGCTTCCCATCCTTCCTCAAGGCTAAGGTGATCCGTGACAAGCGCACAGGCAAGACCAAGGGCTACGGCTTCGTCAGCTTCAAGGACCCGAGCGATTACGTGCGCGCCATGCGTGAGATGAACGGTGGGTGAGGCCCCCCCTCGGGACGGCGGCTGCGGCAGGCCTGACCCGAAGCCTGAGCAGAACCTCTATTTCTGCAGGGAAGTACGTGGGCTCGCGCCCCATCAAGCTCCGCAAGAGCATGTGGAAGGACCGGAATCTGGACGTGGTGCGCAAGAAGCAGAAGGAAAAGAAGAAGCTGGGCCTGAGATAGGCTCTGTGGCTGGGCACCCGCCCCCATCCGGCCGGGCGCTGGCTCCTCCCCACAGCTCTCTCTGCAAAACCCCCAGCTATCCACCCACCTGCCTCGAAACCAGTTTCAATAAATTTATGTTCATTTCCATCCTTGGCTGGGCTTGAAAGTACTCCAGAGAGTTGGGGTTGGCATCCCCCACCTAAGAGTTGTGGGGAGCCTTGAAAGTTTACCAGACAGCAGATGAGCATCCTGGAGCCCCTACGGTGCCCCCGTTACCTCCTCTTCAGCTCTGAAGCGCACGATGCGCACAGCCCATTCCAGAGAAGGGAGGGGTCACGGCAAGGCCAAGCTGGGGCCCAGGTCTGACTCCAGCCCGTGTTCTCAGCACCAAGTAGGGGGTCTT
>CAUYSK010112810.1:0-29434 GCA_963575035.1 Avahi laniger | reverse complement strand
TCTCGGGCTCAAGTAATCCTCCTGGTTCAGCTTCCTGAGTAGCTGGGACTACAGGTGCGCATCACCACTCCTGGCTAATTTTTTTATTTCTTGCAAAGACGAGGTCTCGCTATGTTGCTCAGGCTGGATGATAAAGCATTTCTTCTCCTGTGAAAGACTAATCCTTCCACTGTTTCCTGAATTCTATCCCCTGCCAGCTACTCAGGGACTCACTCTAGTGGTTATCCTCTCTTTCCTGTGCCTGCAATCTCTCCACTCTGTTGGCTTTTTCTCTCCAATTCAGACATGTTCCAATTGCTGCCACCTAGGAAACAAAAGCCCAATCACCTTGGGTCTTCCGTTCACCTACATTTCCTGTCTCTTCTTGGTCTCCCACCTAGTCAGATTCCTAGAAGGAGTGTCTTACATTCAACGCCTTCACTTTTTAAAGTGAAAAATCCAAGAAGCAGGAGATCTCATCTATTTTGGATATTTACTTGAGTGAAGACAAGTTACTGGACTAAATAACTGTTCAGGGATGGTTAAGCTTCACAGTTAGTGATTCTAACATATTTACAAAGTTCAGTGAACAATTTGAATATAAATGACTTTTAGGAACAATCCCTAGCTTAGGTAGCAACAAATGGTCATCATATATATCAAAATATGAAATTTATGACAATCAAAACCTTTCTGTTTGTCTTATTTTACAGTTAAAACATTGTACCTAAATTAGGCATTCAGAAGAGACTGATACCTAATTCAGCTGGAAATCATTATGCTCCAGACATAATGTGGTTTAACAAAAGTGTGGCTGGTTTAAGACATTTGCAATTACACAATTAAATTAAAGAACTGGAAAAACTGAAAGTCTTGTAAGTTAATTAGGATTGATGCTAGAGTTGCACACAGGAAGGACAGAATTTGCATTTGGCTAAATGATAGGGTGAAGATAAGGGAAAGAAGTGAAATCGTTTGCTGGTAGCACTTTCCAACAGAAAGGTATGCCTTTTGGATTTTAAAGAAGCATCATTTTGTGT
Organism: Avahi laniger; assembly: GCA_963575035.1. Lineage (NCBI taxonomy): Eukaryota > Metazoa > Chordata > Mammalia > Primates > Indriidae > Avahi > Avahi laniger. Next base: position 28,415 of record CAUYSK010112810.1, on the reverse strand, counting down.
TTTTCAGGATCAGAAGTGCTGCTGCCAAGACATGGTCCCAGGAGAGGGCTCCCTGGTCAGAATATTAGAATCATGGGTAGATCTTGCTGCTGAAACTGGTAGGGCTCCAAACTCATCGCTTCCACTACATCATCTTCTTTGAGATTTGCTAGGATTCTTTTTCACTTTTTCATGTCTATTAGGAATTTGATCAAAAATAATTTTTCTCCTTCTTCCCACCCAAGGGGTTCAGAGAAGTACAACTGTGCCCTCCTCACAAAATGGTTGACTCCTTTTGCTAAAATGTTTCCTGGACTGTTAGGATCAGAGCTATTGTGTACAGCTGTGAAGGTTGTACACTGAAGATGGCCAAAAAGGTTGAACAACTCCATGGTCCAACTACATAGACCATGATGTTTACGGTGTCCCTGGAGTTGATACAACATGGCGGCTCTGCAAAAGGTATTGGGTAAAAATTCAAATGGAGGAAAAGCTTCTCAAGGGCAGGCTGCTGCATATAACTGTGAAAGAGTTTAGATCATGATAACTGCCTGTAAGACTTTAACTGTCATGTGTGGGAGTTTCAAAGACCCATTATCAGCTTGATGCTGGTGTTCCTTATTAGCTCAAATGAGGAGGACAGGAATTGTCTTCAATGGCTGACCTTCAATGGGCTGCCAGGTGTCCTGGCCTTCATCGCTCATGTACTATGTGCCAAATACTGAGTTAGCCACTCTTAGGTTTCTCACTGAGGTGATACTGTACTAAACCTCGAACAAGTTTGATTGTTTCAGGGATTTGGAAAACCAAAATAGAGAATGACCAGTAAAATTAAGAATTATATTAAAATATAAGAATTGAATTTGAAAAAGCTTAAATTATATATATAGTAATTAGTTTCTTAAGGAGCATAATTTCTATTTATCTTTTAAACATGTGCTGAAAAAGACATTTAGCTGCAATGTAATGTTTTTTTTCCTTCTAGTAGACGCCAAGTTGCTAAGTGAAGTAAAGTGGGCCTCTGGTCCTCTGGATACAGAGGGATGGCTTATGTGACCTCTGGAAGTCCCTTTGGTTTAATCCCTCTATGGTTTAATGATTCTTTGGCTCAGGACCAAACTCACATAATGTTCAGACCATAAGTCTCCAACGTTAGTTTTAAATTTAGTGCAGACTTACGGAGTCATTATCATCCATTCTTCGAGTTCTTAATGTGTGGACAATCTTTCTACCTGAGCTACAACTAGAAGCCCATGAAGCCAACAAAAATACAGTTTGGTGTTAAAAAAAGCAAGACCACCAAATTATTGTGATGTATTAAATGATTTATGCATTGGGCAGTTATCTTTAACTGGGCAGAAGCATACTTCTAAACAGTTAAATACATTTTTGAAGAATTCCTTTGAGAGATTTGGGGGTAAAGAAGATACCGCTGATTTCAGATATTTCCTAAGGATGGTCTGGAGCCCTCTTTTGTGCATTGGTGTGGCATCTGGAGGTCCATCAGAGGTGGCTGCTCACATGTAGAGTGCAGAGCAGGGTTTCTCCACTTGGACACAATTGCTGTTTTGGGCAGGGTGATTCTTAGTCATGGGGGCAGGGGACTGTCCTCTGCATTGTAGGATGTTTAGCAGTATCTCTCTGTCCACCAGATGCCTGTAGCACTTCCATGGTTGTGAAAACCCAAAATGTCTCCAGATGTTGTCAAATGTCCCCACTGCTGAGAGCCCCTGGCGTAAGAGGAAGCAGCAGCCCTTGATTACTTGTTCAGAGGTTTCAATGGCTTAGCATGAAGTGGGCTGACTGCCTCGTCCGAATCTGAGAACTCACTCAACAAGTTCATTCATTCAATGGTATTTCTGCTTTCGGCACCTATATGTTGGTCTCAGTCTAAGCATGTATAAATGTGTGTATTTGTAATAAATGGTGCGCTCTTGGAAGTAGCTCATTTTCTCAGGGGTAACTTGGAAGCACAACTAGAGCTTTCCTACCCTCCCCATGGGGCTTTGGATTCAATGTAGAAATGTACCCGATTGAACTTTGTAAACAAAAAGAATGACCTGCACACAGGCGTTATGCATTGAAGTCAGGGACTACATCATGGATGCATTCTCTTCAGTGCCCTCCATATGGGCAGGGCTGGTGCCAAGTCTGACCACTTCCAACAAATGCCAATTGTAGTGTCTTTGCAAGGAAAACAGGACCACGGTTTTTCTGTAAGTTACAAGTCTCCCCACTTTTGCTCCCAAAGCATCCAGGGCATTCCTTCTTCAAACAGTTGGAAATCCTACCTTCCTAGAGTTGGAGTAAGAATTGGGGTGTGGCAGTTCTTTCTGACCATGTCTGTGACACTCACAGTGGTCCAGGGTGGGTGGTGTGGCCAGGGAGTGGGGTTGGTGACTAGGATGCAGCCTGTGGGTGTAAGCTGGGGTTCTGGTTGTGGCAGGCACTCTCTGCTATGGAGGACCAGGTCTGACCTGGGAAGCATCAGTTCAGGGAGCTGCTGCCTGAATTGCATCTAGGGGGAACGTAATTCCAGCGGAGGTGGGGAACAGTAGCTAGGTTAGGAGGGAGCTGAAAGGTAAGCACAAAACTGTGCTCAGAACAAGATTGGAGCTGCAAAATTGGATAATCCATTCTGTCTTGGGTCTAGGGGCTGGGGAAGCTGTGGCAAGATTATTCCTAGTTCAGAGACAGGAAAAGCAGGGCATGAGGAGGAGCCAGGTGAGGTGGAGGATGAAGCAGCTTTTGGACGGTTTTAGTGAATAGGGACAGAAGTCCAAAGTGCTTTCTGGACAGTTGGTCCAGAGGTCCAGAGGCCCAGAGACGGGACGGTGGTCTGGAATAGAAACAGAAGCTGGAGGAGATTTTCTGCTGTGTTGATAGCAACACTCAGGGATGAGGCCCTTTATATTTATTCATTCAATCAGTCATTCAGCACAGACTAGAGTGTCTGTACGTGAAGCACAGAGCCAGGAACCATAGCGGGTATGAAGAGGGAAAAGGCATAGATGAAACAGCCGGAAATCTAGAGAGGAGGAAGCAGCATGCCCACAAATCATGACCGTAGGACACAGCAAGTGTTAGGGAGTGTCGGGAGGAGGGAGAAGAAACATATAAGGCATGGCAGTGACTCACAATAGGATTAAGTAATTATTTAAAATACTTATTGCTCATGAAAAGCCCAGGAAGATGAATAGCGAGTGAAGGTTGTCAGGGTAACTTACTGAAGCCCAGATCTCATTCTTGTTGCATTTTTTAACATAGATGGAGGTTCGTGGTTCGTGGGCCTAAATGCTCATGGGGTTTGGTTGTGGCCCTCCAGAAAGTGTTGGCTTCCAACAGCTGCTGATGGCTGGTTGTACTTCTTTCTCAAAGGCCACTTTCTTCCCAGTGGATGTTCTCCCATTCAGGGAAGCCCGTAGAGCGTGGAGGTTGTGGACAGGCCGGGATTTTTACACAGAGACCGACCTAGGTGTATTTGAGGATTTTGTCCCAGCTCACTCTAGTGACACATACTTTCCACACAAACTGCGGAAGAATTGGATTAAACCCTTTCTCTTGGCCCTCATTCTTAATAGCATTTGTCTGCACCTCCCCTGCAATCTCCCCGCAAAATAACAAAAATATTGACAAAAATAATGGAAAAGATGGCAATTACCCTGCCTCTCACCCCTCCCCACCTGAGGTTGTCACCACAGCAGATAAAACCTATTTTATGGGAGACCAACCCTCTGCCACAATTCCTAAAGTTTATTTGCACAGAAAAATAAAGGCAACTTTTTATTTGTCACCCTGCTGGGAAGAAATATGGTTCCTGTCCGCTCACTTCAAATTAGCTTTCCTTTCCCCCCGCGCGTTTTCATCCCATGGTGTCTGATCATTTTACAGAAAGGAGGATTTCTGCTTTTGACCTTACCTCTTACTCTTGTAACATTCCAATTTTCAAATGGTCAGTCACCATTTGCCATTTTTTGGGGGCGGGGGTGGGGTGGAAACATGTTCCGAAGCTTAAGCATAGGAGGCTCTGGCCCATTTTTCAAAAAGCTCACTGGTGGCTGGTTTCCCGTGCGCTGGCGGCTCCTTGGGAAAGCTATTCTTTCATGCAGCCGCAGCGCCAGCATTGATCAGTGGGAAAGTTCAAGGCGGCAACTCATCAAGCACGGCTTCAATACCAGATTCCAGACAAGGTCTGCAATAAATAAGAGAGTAACAAAGAATCATATTTCCTTCTCGCACAGAAAATCAGCAATGACATCGTTCTAAATTTCAGGGTTTGGGCATGGTGTCTCCCTGCATTGCAAATTGAAAAAAAAACAGGATGGCTTTTCTCTCTGAGAAGTTACATCAACATGCATTTTAGCTGTGCTTTCCTTAGAAACAGAGTCAAAATATAATTTTGAATAGGGGAGTTGATTGGGGATTTTTCGGTTTGTGTATTAGTTATGGTTTGGGTTGTTTAGATAGAACTGCTATTGTTAAAAACATGCGTTTAGAACATAATTTCTCATATTTGTTTCAACTGACTCATCTCCCCTCTCTTCTAACCTCTCTCCTGCCAATATTAATGTTGAGATTTCCATGTGAACATACCAAAAGAACAATCTTTTGCTTTAAATAGATAGGTGAAAAATTTTCTTCTTCAAATGGCAGTGTGATAAAAAAATATACACCCTATGAGTCCCTCACGGATTATTGCTATTGATTTCTTTCCTTGAAACGTGGAAATGTTACCAGATGGGGTGTTAGGAGTAGGTGTGTGGGTGCAAATGCAGTTTATTGCTTGTTGACTAAAAATCACTGAAAACCTTCACCATTTGTGTGCTTGTGTTGCATGTAAAGATGAATTTTCACCCCAAACCAGTCCTTATTCTATAAAGCTTCGCATTATGCAATAAGGGACATTTTTTAGAGTACATTTATATTTGAAGGAAATAAGTTTTGCGAAAGACGCAAAACACAAAGAATTCAAGCATTCGTTCTCTCTGGCTTATTGAAACACTATCGTTGTTTTAAGTTAATGCCATCAATGAAATTTACTTATGGGAATCAGATTTCTATTGTGCTTGCTTTCATCCCACACCCTCCACTGGCTGTTCCTTTGAGCTTCCCCTGGTCTCCCTCTCAGGGCAGTGTTAATCAGATTGCTGCAGGTTTTAGGAAGCCAGGTGCCTGTGCAGCACGCGGCCACTGCGCACGGCCCCTCGGGGACCCACCCATTAGGAAGAGAGAGGCTGACCTTCTGTCGCTTTCCTTCTCCTCCCTTTTAACGATTCCTTCTCTATCCTTTTGAGAAGATCTTTCCAGCCCTTTGACCCCTGTTAGAAGAGGAAGGCTTAAACAGCTCAAAGTGCCCTCAACAGCGAGGCTTGCCAAGGAAAGCTCCAGAGGCCTTTTAGGAAATGCCAAAAGACAAGAGCCTCGGTTTTCAGTGCATTTCGAAGGCAGATCCCAACCCAACACCATCTCCCTTCTCATTTATTTTACAAAGCAACCAGTTTGTGCCGGGGAGGGGCGACCCCCTCCTCCCAGCCACCATTCACTTGTCAGTGCCACCAGAATCGACACGTTCCGGAGCGGCTGACTTTTAATGATAGTCCTTGCACTGTGTGAGAGCTATTGTGCTCTCTGGAAAAGAGCAAGAGAATGTTTCATCCGAGGTGTGTCCCTGGGTTGCTACTTTGTGGGCTCCAGACCTAGCTCTAGTTTTCATGGAGAAACAACCTCCTTTGGGTAGGTGGCTACCCCACCTTACAGTGGTGAGGTACAGAGTGCAGGATTTCTGCAGGGAGACCAGGGTGAGTTTCCTGTGACTGCTTGTGCTCTGTGACCGATTCATAACAACTAAAATGGCAGCCAATGCTGACATAGCGTCCTCAAGTGGGAGGCACCGTTCTACATAATATGATATGCTATGACATGACATGTATATTCAGTACTTTAATTCACACTCCAACTCTGAAGGTAGGCACTAGGAAACCGAGGCACAAAGAAGAGAGGTGCAGTTTTGCATTAGAAGTTCAGCTATGCTACTTATTAGCTACTTGACTTGGGTAATTGCTTAGTCTTTCCAAGCCCAAATGTTCTCATCCGTAAAATGGGGATTGCTCGTCATACCCCACAGGGTTACCATGACAATTAAGCGGGATGCTGTGGAGTCCCAGGGCGGAGGATCTCCACCTCTTTCCATTCTTTCATCTCGCCCCTAACTCTTCTCTACGTGCTCATCTTCCTGAGGCACTGACGGGGACAGCAAAAATGGGGTGAATTTTGGGCACCGCATCCAGAGAAAGGGTGATTCTAAAAGGCATGTCTGATTTTGCTCCTTCCAGGAGAAGCTATAGATTATCTTTTGTCTGTGCCGCAGAGCAGAATCCAAGCCCAGTTGCATCAGTCAGTTATAGTTGAACTGGGAGTGGCTAAAAGGATTAGGAGTTGGACTCTACATTAGAAGGTGTTTGCTGCCATCTCCCCTGTAGGAAAAGGATGAATAAAAGCAGGGTCTAATGGTTCACGGTCTTGCTCAGATTAACCAAGTAGCCCCTTCCCTTCTTCTCTTGATTTTACCTTTTATGTGCACATACGTGCCTGTCTGTCTGTGTCTACTCACAGGATGCATGCATGTGTTTTCTATAGTTGTGACATATTTAGAATTAATAGCATTTAAAGAGCTTAAAAATATTTTTACCTGGTTACAAAAGTCATGCTGGTTTATTGTATAGATTTTGGAAATATAGAAAACTCTAAAGACGTTATTAAGTTTCTCACCCAGCATACAGAGATAATCATTATGTGCCTATTGGTGACTCGAGCTTTTTTTCTGTATGGACACACACTTTACCCTGTAGCCTACTTTTTTTGTTTTACTTAATATTATATTCTGAGTGTTTCTTTTTATCATTAATGTATTGGCTACTTATCGATGCATAACAAACCGCCTCCAAACCTAATGGCATAAAAGCTACAGAACCATTTTATTGTTATCTTTCATGGTCCTGGAGGTTAGTTAGGCTCAGCTGAGTAGCTCTTGCTCAGGGTCTTTCATGCAGCTGGAGGCAGGTGGTAGCTTGGGCTGATTTTCTGAAGGTTGCTTACATGTCTGGTGCCTGGGCTGGAAAGGCTCAAATATGTTACTAATAACTGGAGGCCGGAGCAGCTAGGTTTCTTGGACATTTATATCTCTGATGTGATCTCTCCTGTGTGATCACTTCAGGATAGCCATCTTCCTCATGTGCCAGCCCGGGGCTCCACAAATGTGTGTCTACAGAGAAAGGCCAACCTGACGCCAGCTCACCTTTTACGAGTGACCTGGTCTGGGACTCTGGGAAGTCACACAGCATTTCATCACCCCATGCTATTCACCAAGACAGTCAAAAAAGCCTTTGACACATAGACTTTTTGAGCAATGTATTAGTTTCCTATTGCTGATCTAACATATTGTCACAAATTTAAAACAACAAATATTGATTATCTTACAGTTTTGGAGAACAGAAGTCTGAAACAGGTTTTTATTGGGCCAAATCAAGGTGTTGGCAGGGTCACATTTCCTCTGGAGGTTCTAGGATGCAATCTATTTCCTTGTTTTTCCAGCTTCTAGAGGCTGCCTGCATTCCTTGGCTTGCGGCCCCTTCCTCCTGGCGTCTTCAAGTCTCTCTCCCACTGTGACCCTCTGCTCCCATTTTCTTCTGACTCTAACACTTCTGCCTCTCCCTTGTGATTATATTGGGCTCATCTGTGTAATTGAGGATAAGCACTCCATCTTATGATCCTTAGCTTGATTACATCTGCAAAATTCCTTTTATTATGTAAGGTAACATATTCATAAGTTCCAGGGATTAGGGTGTGGACAACTTCAGGGGGCCATTATGCAGTCTCCTACAGGTGGGAAATGGCAAGACTTTGAAGGGGCACATGGGATCAGAAATATTTCTGCAGTCATTTTTGGAAAATGCAGTCTGCCATAATTAAGTAAGTTCAGTGGTTGCATAGTATTTTATTGTATGACTGTCACTATTTGTGTAGCCTTTCCTTATTTTTAATTTTGCATGTTTCCAATTAGGTGTTTCCATTTAGGGCATTTTCAATATTAAGAACACTACAGAGAACAAACATCATTATAAACAATATTTTTGAAAAACTCTGATATTTCCTCAGGATAAATTAATGAGGATAAAATTATTATATAAAAATATGAATACATATAAATTGCCAAATTATCCTTCAAAAGGACAATGTTAGTTTTCCAGTGGCATTATATAAAGTGTTTATAGCTGTATCTTCAATATTGTGCATAATTATTTAAAAACCTTGCAAGTCTAAAAGGCTGAAAATATTATCTTGGTTTTTTTTAAACAACTTTACTAAGGTATAATTGTTGTACAAAAACTGCATATATTTGATGTATACAACTTGATGAGTTTGGACTTGTGCAAACACCTGTGATATCATCACCACGATCAGGGTAATAAACATTTCTATCATCTCCAAAAGTTTCTTTGTGTCCCATTGGTTTTTTATTTTTTTGATACGAGCACTTAACATGAGATCTACTTACTACCAACTTTATAATTGCACGACACCATATTGTTAACTACAGGCACTGTGTTGTGCGGCAGGTATCTAGAACTTATTTATCTGGTATCACTTTGTGCCCATTGAACAACGACTTCCTGTTTCCCCTTCACCTCTTTCACCGACAACCATCATTCTATTTTTGGCTTCTATAAGTTTGACTATTTTTAGATACCGTATGTAAGTGGAATGATGCAGTATTCGTCCTTCTGTGACTGACTCATCTCATTTTGCATGCCTTCCAGCTCCCTCCATGTTGCTGCAAATGGTAGGATTTCCTTCTTTTTAAAGGCTGAATAATATTTCATTGTATGCGTAAAACACATTTTCTTTATCTGTCTGCTGATGGACGTTTGCGTTGTTCCCATACCTTGGCTATCGTGAATAATGCTGCAGTGAATAAGGGAGCACAGAGATCTCTTGGACATACTGATTTCGTTTCCTTTGGACATGTACCCAGAAGTGGGATTGCTAGGTCATACGGTGCTTCTATAGTAGTTGCCCCATTTTACATTCCCACCAACAGTGTACAAGGGTTCCAATCTCTCCACATTTTCGTCAATATTTATCTTTCTTTTTCAATAATAGTCATCTTAACACATGTGATGTGATATTTCATTGCGGTTTTGATTTGTATTTCCTTGATGACTAGTGGTGTTGACACTTTTCTTTCTTTTTCCTCTTTTAATTTTAATTTTATTTTTTTAGAGACAGGATCTTGCTCTGTCACCTAGACTGGAGTGCAGTGGCACAATCGTAGCTCACTGTAACCTTGAATTCCTTGGCTCAAACAATCCTTCTGGCTCAGCCTCCTGACAGGGGTACATGATCACACCATTTTTTGTAGAGACAGGGTCTCACTATGCTGCCCAGGTAGGACTCAAACTCCTGGCCTCAAGTAGATGCTTTTCATATACCCGTTGGCCATTTGTATGTCTTCTTTGGAGAAATGTCTATTCAAGTTCTTTATCCATATTTTAATTTTTTTGTTGTTGCTGTTTTGCTGTTGAGTTGTAGGAGTTCCTTATGTATTTTGGGAATTGACCCTTTATTAGGTATATATTTTCTCCCATTCTGTGAATTTTCTATTCACTCTGTTGATTTTTTTCCTTTGCTGTGAAGATTTTTAGTTTGATGTAATCCCATTTGTCTGTTTTTGCTTTTGTTGCTGTGTTTTTGGTATTATATTCAAGAGATCATTGCTAGGACCAATGTCATGAAGCTTTTCCTACATATTTTCTTCCAGGAGTTTTATAGTTTCAGGCCTATATTTATGTCTTTAATCCTTTTTGAGTTGATTTTTGCGTATGGTAGATGATAGGGGTGTAATTTTATCCCCTTGCTTAGAGATAAACAGTTACCCCATCACCGTTTGTGGGAGACCATGCTTTCCATCTTGTGTATTCTTTGTTGAAAATCAGCTGACAGTATACGTGTGTGTTTATTTCTGGACCCTCTATTTTGTTCCATTGGTCTGTATGTCTGTCTTTATGCCATTACCATGATATTTTAATTATTGTGGCTTTGTAATATATTTTAAATGAGGAAATATGATGCCTTAGCTTTCTCAAGATTGCTTTATTATTCTCAAGATTGTTTTATTTATGTTATTGTGGGTCTTTTGTTTTTCCTTAGGAATTTTAGGCTTTTTTTTGTCTATTTCTGTAAGAAATGTAATTAGGTTTCTCAAGGGAATGTCATCAAATCTGTAGATCACTTTAGGCAATATGGACATTTTAACAATAATAATTCTTCCAATCCATGAACATGTCTTTCCATTTATTTATCTCTTTCTAAATTTTTTTAACAGCATATTGTAGTTTTCAGTGCACAAGTTTTTCATGCCCTTCGTTAAGTTTATTTCTATGTATTTTATTCTTTTAGGTGCTAAAATAAATGAGATTGTTTCCTTGATTTCCTTTTTGGATAGTTTGTTGTTAACATATAGAAATGCAATTGCTTTTTTAATCTTGTCTTTGTATCCTACAACATTACTGAATTCATTTATTAGTTCTAAGAGTTTTCTTTTTGTGCAGTCTTTAGGGTTTGCTATGTATAGAATCATGTTATCTGCAATAGAGACAATTTTACTTCTTTTTTTCCAATTTGGATGCCTTTTATTTCTTTTTCTTGCCTGATTGCTCTGGCTAGGACTTTTTGTACTATGTTGAGTAGGAGTGGTGAGAGATGGCAATCTTGCCTTATTCTTACTCTTAGAGGAAAAGCTTTTAGTTTACAGGCTTGTTATATATGGCCTACCTTATGTGAGGTACATACCTTCAATACCTACTTTGTTGAGATTTTTTTTAATCATGAAAGAGTATTGAATTTTGTCAAATGCTTTTTCTGCATCTATTGAGATGATCATGTGATTTTTATTCTTTATTCTGATAATGTGGTATTTCACATTGATTTATTTGCATATGTAGAACCATCCTTGCATCTCAGGGATAAATCCAGTTTGATCATGGTGTATGATTTTTTAATGTGCTGTTGAATTTAGTTTGCTAATGTTTTGTTGAAGATTCATATTGTCTTTATGTGTACTTCCTTGATTATTGGTGAAGTTAAATATTTTTTCATATTTATTCATGCTTTTTTTGTTCATCAACTATTCATGATTTTCCTTTCCTACATGGTGCTCACGTATTTCTTATTGATTTACAGATTTACTTTCCTGCATGGTGCTCATGTATTTCTTATTGATTTACAGATTTACATGGTGCTCATGTATTTCTTATTGATATACAGATTTATATATAATATGTGTTAAAGCTGTTTCACCATTTGGTACCAATAATTGTTACAGAAGTTTTATACTCTGTAAGAAAAAAATATCTTTTCCTTTGTTGTTTGTTTCTTTCTTTTTATGATTAACCATTTCTTCCCTTACATAGATCTGGTGAGTATTCATCCATATTTTATTCTTGGTGCTTTATGATTTAATTTTATACTTCTGACTATCTAAGTGGTATATTTGCCTGTGTGTGTTTGTGTGTGTATGTGTGTATATATATATAGATATATATATATCTTGTTTTATTCTACCTAACTGTAAACAAATGGATGAGGAAAGAGAGGAGTATAAGCAGTTGATCGTATTTTAATAGAAATAAATTGACATCCTATTAACTGTTTGTCTGATTCAGTCAATTCCCAATTACCTGCGGTAAATGAGAGCTAGGAAGAACAAGGATGAAATATACATCCACTGATCATCTCCCCACTACATTTCAGGACATATTTGTGCTGAGAAACATCCTAATGGCATTACAATGAGAGCAGAGCACTTTGGTGTTTCTCTATGGTCACATCACAGAGATCAGTGATATTACTGTCTATTTGGGTGACCTTGTTTCCATGTTAGAAAAAGCCCTCTCATATGACATAAAAATGAGCTGCTTTTCTGTAGAGGAATTATGACTGATGGTGTCTCAGATGTAGATTTTGGATTGGAGACCATAGTATCTAACCTTTAGAGATTTATTCCTATGGGTAAATCCTTGTCTCTATGGGAAGCCCTTTAAGAATAACCCAAGACAACACTACATTGCACTATGAAGAATCGTTGGAACTATAGACCTAATGTATCAAAAACGAACAAAGGGTGAAACCTCTTCCTGAGAGGGTGAAACAGAACATACTCAGATCATTGGGGAACATGAAAGGGAATGAGGGAACACAGAGTGACTTACAGGGTGGTCCAGAATAGGTGAGTGAGCTGGTGCCTGTACAGGTAGGAGGATCTGGGGGGCTGGGTCAGGCCAAGGACAGTGCTATAGTGTGACAAAGTCAACAAACAAAAAACAAGACATTACGTGCTGAGTATTCACAGCTTCCCTCCCTTCATCTCCTACTCTCAATTTTGCCAATTTCTTCTTGGTCCTTTATTATGCAGAATAAGTATAATGGTTAACACATATTTTTGAAGGCCCATTATGTGCCAGGCACTTTCCTGGGGATACAGCAGTGAGCAAAACAGACAGCAGCCCCTGCCTTCATGGAGCTTGCCCGCTATTGAGGGGAGATGGAAGATGAACAAATAAAGAAGTAAAATGTGTAGTACGTCAGATGGTGTTAAGGGCTGTGGAAATAAAGAAAGCAGGGAAGGAGGACAGGGAGCAGGTGCAGATTAGGAGCATGTAATTTTACCTGGGGTGGTCTAAAAAGGCCTCACAGCAAAGGTGGCATTGAGCAAAGGCTCAAAGGAGGGACAAGAATGAACCAGGTGGACATCCAGGTGAAGAGCATTTTAGGGCAGCCAGGTCAAGACCATGAGGCTAAGGGGATCTGGCTGATTAATAGGCCCTGGGGCACTGATATAATAGAGGATAGAGTGAATGGAAAGATAAGAAAAAAGGAATCAGTGGGGGCTAGATTCCAAATTTTGGGGGGAGTTTGAGAAAGAGGAAAGAGAAAAATATTAGAGACAAGTGAGATAAAGACAGATGATGGTAAAGGGGATTTTAAAAAGCCTTGAGGGACTTCAGGAAATACTTAAATTGCTTCCAGCAGGACTGAACAGCAAGGCGGCTGAGCATTATATGGGCTGTATGAAGTAATCTGAGAATTTATTTTTGAGATACTTGTTGGACCAGCAGAGATTATAGTCAGAAGAGCTGGGGGTTTGTACATAAGGTGAGAGTGGGGTGGTAGCAGAGACAGGAAGAAAACTGTAGTAGGGAGGGTCAAGATAAATGGGGTGCAAAGTGTTGATGGCTTAGAAAGTTATTCTAGTATGGGCCACACGACAGAATAGTTGTGTGGTGCTTGGTCTTGGTTGATGGAGGCTTGAAGTTAAAACATTTTTTCATATATTTATTCATGATTTTCTTTTTTTTTTGTCCATTAACTATTCATGATTTTACTTATTTTTTTCTAAAAGGTGCTCTCATATTTCTTATTGATTTGAAGGAACTCTTTATATAGAAGATGTATTAAAGCACTTTCATCATTTGGTACAAATAATAATACCAAACAGTACCAGCTGGCTTAAAGGTGGCTGAGCTGGCTGGTGGTAGAGGAGGGCATGGGGGTGGGAATCGAGTTGGTCAGGTCTGGCAGTGGGGGCAGTTAGATGGCAAGGTGTGTAGAAGAGGAGAAGCCCTCCAAAGGATCTGGGAGGACACTAGTACAGCCTGTGTAGCTTGGTTTCATTTAACCAAGTGTCATCTAACATTGACAGATGCCTATCTAGGATGACAATCCTCAGTACCTACCAGAGTGCTTAGTGCATTGTGGGTACTCCATAAATATTTTTTGAATGGATGAAATGAATATGTGTTTGTTAGACTAGCTTCTGTTGTTTCTGCCACTGGACATCCCCTTCCCATCCTAGTTTATGTCTATGTCTCTTCAATTCTTTGCTGCCTATTGCCACTATGACAATGTTCTCCTATAATTTTCCTTTTTTACCTGGAGGGTAAAATATAGTGTGAAAAGAATATAAACTTTGGAAAAATATAGGCTTGGAATCAAATCCTAGCTTTGCAGTTTGGACAAGTGACCTGTTTTCTTATCTGTAAAATGGGGATAACATTCCTGTTCCTTAGATTATGATTAAGTAAAGATTCACTCTCCTCTCAAACTTCCCCCATGGGAGGAGTAAACTTTCCTCCTCCCATTGTTGTTGGGTATGACCCTGTAACTCACTTTGATCTCATGGTGGGTAGAGTGTACTTTGTGCATTTGGATCTTAGGTCAAGTTATGTGATTTGCTTTGACCAAGACTTGAAGAAAAGGCTCATGATATTCTTCTGTAGTTGTGCTTGTCCTCTACTGCTTCTGATTTTTGCTATGAGAATAATAGGTCTGGGCAGCTGCTGGTCCAAGGAGGCTGAGAGACAGGTGGAGCCGATCTAAATCAAACCTGAAGCTGTGTCCACCCTAAATCATCCAAGTCACAGTTAACCTGCTGATTTAAGGGTGAGAAATAAATGCTTATTGTTGAATGTCACTGAATTTTAGGGTGATATCTTATGCAGAATTATTGGCTATAACTGATTGATACAAAGCCCTGTTCCTTCAGCCTACTCAGGGTCAGAAATCCTGCAAGATGGCTACTTAATCCTAAGTAAAGCATTCTGTTTCCAACAAAATCCAAGGAAAGACTAATTTCCTTTCTAGAACTATGGATAAACTTGTATGGTTTGTATCTTTTCCCTCAAATGTTCCTGTTGAAGAAGGGAAAACAATTATATCTGGTATCTTTATGGCCACTAATATCAAGTTCCATGAGATTTGGTTTACCAAATCCTAAAAGCCGTATCAAAATCTTTACTTTTCTTTAAAGTTTTTCCTCTCTCCATATTAATCTCTTATTGACGAATAGTGACTTTACTGTCTTTGTCTTTAGGTGAAGAGGTTGCTCCTAGTAATAGATCACTGGCAGCTCTTTCTGATATAAACCATTCCAAAATTCTTTCATAAATGGCCTTCTGGTCATACATAATTGTAGAATATGGTGAAGATAAATTAAAAACAGGTTTAAGAACAGAAATTTGCAATTGTTGTCATTTGCCTGCAGTGATGCAGTAGGGCCATTGTAGTTTATAGCCTTCCTATTTGGAAATCCCCTCCGTGATTTTTCCTTCTAGTCACTGTCATTTTCTCTTCCCAAGTGCTAGAGCCAGGAGCACACGTTGTGCAGTCACTACCTTTGCAGTACTCATACGTGGTCCCATTAATGTGCTATACCCTGCAGATTTCTGTTTTCTTGTCCATTTCATGTCTATTCTCATGTCCACTCAGGCTATCATAACAAAATATCACAGACGGAGGGACTTAAACAACAGAAATTTATTTTCTCATGATTCTGGGGGCTAGAAGTCCAAGATCAAGGTGCCGGTTCTGGTTCTGGGGAGGGCTGTCTTCCTGGCTTGCAGACGGCCATCTTGGTGCTGTCCTCACGTGACCTTTCCTCTGTGAGCATGTGGAGAGAGAGAGGGTTCCCTGGTGTCTCTTCTAAGGACACTAATTTTATCAGATCGGAGCCTTACACTTATAACATCATTTAACCTTAATTATCTCCCTAAAGGCCCCATCTCCAAATATAGTTACATTGGGAGTTAAGGCTTTAACACATGAATTTTGGAGGACACACTAATGCAGTCCATGGCAATATCAAAGCACAGAGAAATAGTGAAAGGAAAGGGAGGACACAGAGGAAGGCGACATGAAGTCTTGTGTGGCTTCGTGTGCAGAGAAGCACGTCTGGCTCAGTGTGAGGACTTGTACAAGGAGACAGGGAAGGGAAAGGTGGTCAGCACAGCAACGGCCAGACTGGCTATGATTTAAACTCCCGTTTGGCAGAAAGCCATCAGGCATGTCAGTCAGGCTGCCTCTGACCTGCCAAAGTTACAGGTTTACAGCTCTCCAAAGAGGCTGTGAGTTAGACCAGGTAGATGCTGAATTATGGTTCAGCTAATAACCATTACGGTAGCCATTTGCTTTATTAGCCATGACATTTGGTTAATAAAGCAAGGGAAACCAAGCAGGAAGGAGCCTTGAGGGTGGAGGGAAGAATGAAACATTCTCTTGGTTCCCTAGTGTTTTGCTTTGTGATTGTTGCTCATGCCTCAAATCTCAGTTTGCATGTCTCACATCAGAGAGGTCTTTCTTTACTCCTTGAGATTGGTCAAATCCTCCTGTAGCACGCCATCCTCACAAGTGTTCTCCACTTACACCAATGGTAGTGAGATGATTGGTCATGATGTTATTTGTTCAATGTCCAACTCATCTGCACGAATGTGAACTCCACAGGGGCAGGTCCCCGGGTGTCTCATTGTCACTGATGTGTGGTATCGCCAGTGCTTGCATAATATTGTCTTAGAGGAGCTGTTCAGTAATATGTGTTGAATGAATGAAGAGGGAACTCCCAGGATCTGTTGAATAAATGAAGAAGAATAGCCTGTTTCCTTCTCCAACATGTACTTATGAATTATTGGATAGAATAGACTGTTAAGTCCTGCTCTGAAAGTCCTTCCTACACGTGCCTTGATACCAGCATTCCATTTCCAGAAGCCTCTGATTGTTATGAGGTCTGGATGTTTGCCTGGTCTACCCATCAGAGGAAGAGCCGATCTTTCCCTGAATATTAATGCTTTGTGTTTAGAAATTACTTACCATAAATACACTAAAGGCCTCAGAGTAAAGAGCATAGGCAGTTGAGCCAGAAGACCTCCATTTGAATCTTATTTTTGCCACTTGATGTCTATATGAACTTGGACAAGTCAAGTAATCTGTTTTCTTGCCCGAACATGGACTTGCTAGAGGGTAAGTGCAATAATAATAATAATTAATAGTGCATTGTGAGCAGTAAAGTCTTTGTGGAAATGCTCGTTATTTTAAGTGGAAGTGGTAATAAATGCCTCCTCTGATTGACCAGAACAGGCTTGGGAATCTCTCATACCAACACCATTATGTACTCTTTTATATGGTTTTCTTGTGTCAGCTAAAGGGCTGCTGATCTACAAATCTGATGAAACTACCTAATTTGGCCCAGTTTTCAGTGACAGTAGTGAAATGTACTGAGTAATGTGGAAAGGACATCAATGAGGAATCACACAGATGCGTTGAAGCCATTAACTCAATTAAGACATGCCTGCTCTGGGAATGTGGCACCCAGAGCAGTTAACTGGATGTATTACTGGCAAGAGAAAGGGTCCTGCATCTGAAATCTTCCTGTATATGTTATTTCTCTAAATATATGATTTTATTTGGGGCTAGTTGGAGGATTTGAGTCTTCCTTCTATAGTAGTGGAATACCTACTCTGAGAGTTTTGTGCAATGGGACATTCATGGGCTTTGGAGTCACAACTGTTAAGTTTGTGTGCTGATTTTGTGACCCATTAGCTGTGCAATCTCCCTGAACTTCAGTTTCCTCATCTGTTAAAAACAGAGAATGACTCTTATCTTTTGAGGGTGGTTGTGATTAGATGAGATATGTAAGCAAACCCCAGCTCAGAGCTAAGTGAATGATAACTCCCTTCCTCTCTTCCTTTCCTTTCTTCTTCATGAAGTGCTAAAGGAGTTGTGAAACGTTTCGTGATGTCTCACAAGCGTATTCTGCATTTAGCGTATTTAGGACTGGAGTGCGAATTTGTTCTAGCTCTACTCTATTTGTTACTCTCTATTGTTGATGAACCCCCCCCCCCAAAAATGGCTTTTTAAAGAATGCTTGCTTGAGTTCTGGGCACATACAATGAAATATTTCCACTTGCTCGGTGAGGAGGGGAGTCAGAAGGCTAATATATGGAAATGAGTGCCCCATAAATGATTCTTATCATTTAGGCCAATTAGTGTTCTATGATTACTGTGAAACTGGCAGAACGCAGCACTCAAAAATCACTAGACAGATTAGAGAAGCACAGGCATGAACAGGGCAGAAAGGGGTTAGTGAGAGTTCAGGAGTGAATAGCAAGTAGATGTATTTAATGCATTTACATGCCAAAATCCAATGGTACAAATACATTCCACAAAAATTCTTCTTTCTAAAAGTGAAGCTTTTAGTCCATGGGTGGAAGGAATGGCCCTTGCACCTTTAAGAGCTTTGATTTGTGCAAATTTTCCTGTTAGCCATGAGCAGATCTAAGGAGGTAGACATTTGAAGTTGCTATTGAGTTCCATCTGTTGGCGGGGTGGAATTAGAACTCTGCAGGAGCCAAGGAAAATCACATGCAAACATTACGGCCATTTGTTATCATTATAAAATGTGATAATGTCATTGCTGACTTACAAAGATGATGACCTGAAAGGCCGTGACATTATGACATTACATTTTATCAATAATGAAAAATTGCTGCCTTTGTATGGTGGTTGGTGAGCTCAAGTGACCACGGAAGGGGGCTGCGAGTCTTTTTGTTTATGCCAGACTGAAAACGGAAGCCAATCAGCAGTTAGAGATTCATTAGGCAGCCAAAGGAAAGAATGGCTGCTTCTCTTACCCTATCTGCTGGGGAAGCAGGAGGACCCCATTGACCCCAGAGGCTTAATATTCATGAGTGAGAGGCTTGCTTCCAAGCCACTTAAATGGTGTTGAAGTCGGCCTTCATAACAGATTTTCAAGGCTTGAGGGAAAATGTGTTGGCCAGAAAAGCTATGATCTGTGAACATCAACCAAGAGTGTGCCTTTTTTGGAAGGGACACTAGGACCTAACAGATGGGCTGTCATTCCAGGAATGGGGCACAGCTGATGTTAAGACGTCAATTAGCCTATTAGCTTGTTCTTAGATGGGAGCTAGGAAATAAGTTTCATGGCTGCTGAAACTATTTGCGCAGTGTTCTTCCACATTTAGAGGACATAACGGGGCAAAAGAGTGATCCAAGACCATTTAAAACTTCAGGTGGCAGAGCTGTGCTTTTCTGAGCATGAGAGGTGATAAATCCGGTACCCGTGGATGAGCTAAGAAAAACTTGAGCCCATTTTCCGTGCTGAAAGGCCCACAGAAACTGTGGCTTCTAAAGCCTTCCTACTAAATCACGCAAAATTTGAAGCTTTTGTGAGTCTTAGAAAAGATAATTTTCACAAAATATGAAGAAGGGGCAATATGGTGACTTGTTTATCCTGTTTTTTCTCCTCGCATTTGCTCTATGAGAGAGCTGTAAAGAGTGGGCTACACATATAAATCGCTGAGCCCAGGCCCTAATATAAAAATTTGAAAGGAATGTAAAATCTTTAGATTTGAGGTGTAAAATGAATTTTATTCCCTTTTCTCTTTTATGCAGGTGTTTCATGGCAGACACATAAAATACCTATTTTCTTGTAGTGTTCTTTCCCCCTTCTACTCTGTGCCACTGCTTAGGTTTGGGGGAGTTCATATCAATAGCAATTTCTCTGGAGTGAAATAAACTGACCATCCTGGGTCCGGGTTCACCCAAAGGGAACATTTTCGTCTACCTCCCCATTTTCTGCAGTTTCTGAGGTGTATGCCCATGTGTGGGGTGTGTGTGCACATGCATGGCCGTGTGCTCTGTCCCTGTTGCCCAGCTTTGAGTACTGTGTCAGGGGCCGTGTTTCTGAGCAGCAGAGTTCTCTTCCTGTCCTGATGCTGATCTGACTGCCACATCCTTGGGGGACTTCCAGCTCAGCCTCCCTGCTGGGCTTGGTCAATCTGAGTCCACAGTGCCAGTCAGTCTGACCCTTCCCTGGGGGCTCCCCAATGCCTCTCGGGGGTACTGGCTCCCATCTATCTCATAGATCTCAGCGCAAACCTCAGCCTGAGCATGACACATCCATGTCTGTCTCTCCAGCTACACCTCTCTCTATGCTTAGCACAGTGGCACTTTATAGGAGCTCAGGACATGTTTCATGCTGAGAGCTCTCCTGAGAATCACTGCTGGAAATAAACCTCTAGTAGCTCCCAGACTCTTACCAAAGCATCTATGGAAACTCAGAACATTCTTTCCTTGACCTGAGAAGACGCAGTGGTTCTCAAAGTGTGGTCCCTGGGTCAACAGCATTAGCATTACTTGGGAACCTGTTATAAACACAAAATCAGAGACTCTGCTTTGGGGCCCAGTGACTTGTATTTTAACCTGTGTTTTAATTCCTGCAGGTCACTCTGATGTAGGCTCAAGTTTGAGAGTCACTCGCAATAGGGAACGTTTGAAGTTTTGTCTTGTCAGGGCAACGTTCACAGTTGGGAAATGAAAACAAATATATTTCATTTCCTAACTGTTTAATTATGGTTTTCTTGTCCTTTCCTTCTAAAAAATCTGGAAGCAGGAGTAAGGCAGTGGTCAGCCCAGCCTGCCTGTTTTGTCTTACTTCACCCAGGTGAGGCCTCGTACTTAGATGGAGAAATGGTTATTTGACCTAACAAAATTTGAAGGGATACAAGAGTATTTTGTCTCCTTTTTTGCAAAAAGGTACTGCTTAACATTCAGTCTCTGACTCATAATCTCCCTGGTTTAAGATAGTATTAGATGACAAATATTCCTGGGAGGAGTAACACATTAATGTATCGGTGAAGTATACTTTATTAAGAATGGGTTTGAGGCAAACCCCTGGTATTCCAGGATTTACCATTCTAAGCTTCAATGATTTTCAAGTAGTCTCAGAAATTTATGGCATTTAGTAAGTGTACATTTTGCTGTGGGAGTCAGGCATATCCCTGGTGGCTGAGCCTAGGCGACAACCCAGGATCTTTATATTAAGGCAACTTAAAAAGAATTTTTGTCATTTTGTTGTTTAAAAAAAAAAAAGGGAGGGGAGATAGAATGGTGTAGGCCTAACGGGGTTGTTACATAGATTAAATAAATTAATACATGCAATCCATTTTGAATAAGGCCAGGTAAGTTCTTAATATATGTGAGATATTATTATGAGAATCGTTTCCCTGTTCCTTTAGAGTTAACTTTTGCTCCAGTCTACTGCTGCTTTATTTGAGAAAATAGAATTTGCAAATTAGCTGTTAGATTTCTACATTTGAAGAGTCAGGGTTTTGAGATGGAGCTAGATCTTCTCCATATCAGCTGTGGCTTCTGACTAGCCACTGGTGTGAATTGGCAGGGGGAGGCTGGGGCCGTCTGGGTTCCTGTGGAGTGGGGGAGGCACAGGGGGAGTTACCTGCACGGGCGGTGGGGGGGGTGGGGGAGGGGCAGGCGGCACTGAGTACGCAGTGAAATGGATGGGAGCGTTCGTGCTGAAGACAGATTTTGCCCGAGTGAGGTAGTGTTTCCTCCTTTTTAGGAGAAGCTCAAGCAATCATTTTCTATGTTATCTGCAAATATAATCTCGGCGGAAGAAAGTGTCAGATGAGAGGTATGAATAAAACCAAGCACAACGTCCAAGATTATAGGGTGACATTTTTGGAGTAAGGGCCCAAACAATAGATTTTTCTACACAATGTAGTTAAACATCCAGGTTGCACGGATGTCCTTCTAATAGCCGCAGAATTCTTTCAGCGATGCTTAGGATGGCTCGCTTCCTGGTGAGAGTAGAATCCCAGGACGTCTGCCAAGATGTATTACTTAATGTTCTCTGTTTCTCAAAGGTTCAGTAAGCAAAAGGGGTTATTCTGAGCAGGCTGCCGGGACGATGACAGCAACAAACACCTCGAGGTATAAATTTGAGACCTTTAACCTCTCAGCTGTCAAATTTCAATATTTCTGGTCACAATGTTAAATGCACTCTAGTATCTATTTCAGAGAGCTCTGATGGAAAAATCAAAGTTTGCTTTTATATTTACACACTGTTAGTAAGTTGTTAAGAGAAGAATAAAGCAAGGTGACTGCTAGCTGTAGTTTGTATTCGTGGCTTTACACCTTCAGCATAATAAACCAGACCCTCTGTTTTCTCTGTAACTTACAATGCACGCTCCAAATGACTCAGTGTTATCGCCAGCTCTAGATCCCCTACCTTTTAAGAATGATAAACACAGCATGTTGAAGGTAAAGTTTCAAACCAAGACTTTGAAGGGGGTAGGGAGACATGGGCAAAACATGACTTTAAGACCTTTCCATTTAAAATCAAACGTGCATGAAGGACACATTATGTATTTGTATAGTTCATCCCATCTACTAGGATGGAGAATAGGGAGCTCATATTCTGTCACGCGGACTCACCATTGCCATTTGCTAGTAGTGCCATGTTTTGTTTTGTCCCGTGCAATTCTGTAGACACGTCTTCCATCATAATGACCTTTCTGACAGCAGATGGGTGGGGGAAAAATGGTTTGAGAAAACCATTTTCCTTTCATGAAGTAAGTAATAATTACTTGAAGTGCGTGACGATGGAATGGTGAGATTTACCGAAGCACCTGTGCTGGAAACTTCCTTTGATTCTAGCTCATTTTATTTTTTGTCAGTACACTTGTTCAGAATAGAATGTTTACATTTCATCTTTTTGGAAATTTGTGAAGCTTAGGAACTATTCAATACCAAAGACATTTCAGGTGCCTTTCTGAGATTCTCTAAATTGGGTTGCCCTGAGCCCAGGTAGGCTCCACGTATATCCATTTGACGCTTCTCTGCCCTGCTGGGCACTGTAGCCATAGCACCGTGGAAAGGGCCACCGTGGGCCACTGCAGAAAGAGTGGACAGTGACAAAGGAAGCTGAGCTTCCTGTCAGGACATGCATCACAGGATTTGAGGAATATGAGTAATGACCACATGCCTCTTGGGCCCAGGGAGCTGAGCGTTCTCCATCCGCATGCAGTGGAACACTGGCCTCTTAGCATAGAAACGTTCAGTTTCTTTATGTAAGTCCATTTCCGATATTAGCAAACTAAACATTTAGAGCAAAAACCAATATGGAAAATGTGTCCAAATTTGTGACAGTGGAAATTATCCAGGCTTATCATGCCTCTCGCAGAGAGAGATGAACAGTGGTGGGGACAGTGTCTGAGGAAGTATCCTGCTTTTGCAGTGCTCCTGTTCTCTTCCAGATGTAAACAATAGTTTATGATGAGGACATTATGAGATCGAAGCATGTTCTCTCTTTTCTAACCTATTAAATACTTTTCCCTCCTCACTGCCGTCTGCTTGGCATGTCACTTCCACCGCAGGAAAAGCTTGCCATTCACGGAAGTGTACAGTGTCTTCTCTTCTTGCGTTAATATTTCACATGGACACATACCATTTCCTTGATTAGACTGTAAACTTCTTACGGCACAGTAAGAGTTTGTTGTCTTAAACACCATCTCATGTTTCTGTGGCTCTTCCAAGGGACTTCTGTCACCTCTTGCGTCACATCCCTGCTCTGCTTGACTCTCCATCCTCATCCAGTGTTTTGATTCTGGAAGCTTCTGTCTTCTGTTGGGCACACATCGCTCCACACAGGAATAAAAGTGCTAGTACCCACAACGCTGTCAACAGACGGTATTACAGGTCACAGACTTTGACTGAAGGCTTGGGGGCTCTGAGGACAGGCACCTTACTGCACAGACGAGGATGTGCGGTAAGTGAATGTGGCCAGAGGGATGACCTGGAGCTTTCCTGTCTTCTCCATGCCTGGGCCCTCTCCTTGGCCAGTTTTTCTTTCAGTCTCTGCCTACTGCTAGATAACTTTCTATTCCAGGCCATGTCTCTCTTCCTGCCTCTTTCTCCAGATCCAGAGCACTCAACCCTGCATCTCTTTTGATACTCCAAGAAATTAGAAAAGAAAAATTCAGTTACTTTATTTTTTTTATTGCTTTTGTTTAATTTCAGAATATATGCAGAAGACTGAAACAGGATCTGCACCTCTCATCACTCACAAAATTAACTCACGATGGATAAAAGACTTAAACCAAAGACATGAAAGTATAAGAATTCTAGAAGAAAATGTTGGAAGAACTCTTACAGACATCAGCCTAAGCAAAGAATTTATGAAGAAGACCCCAAAAGCAATCACAGCAACAGCAAAAGTAAATAAATGGGACCTGATCAAATTAAAAAGCTTTGGTTACTCTATTATGTTTTTAGCAAACTAGTCTTCTTTGCCTCAGTCAATAAATGTGGATGTAAATGATTTCAGTACTTGTGGAGGTGATATTTTGAGACAGGAGAGCATTGTGGTAGCGACCCTGTTCCACTGAGCTAAAAGCTGTCGCTGCCCCAGCCCCTTTAATGTTTAGGCTATTCACATGGCGCTTCTCACCTCGCTGTTTTATTTAGCCAAAGATTTAGGAGTTGCAGTAAAGAAACACTGAACTATCCTATAACCTTTTCCTCTATACGCATGAAGTTCAGTAAAGGGAATGAGAAGGGATTCTTTCTAAGTTGAAGGGATAAGGAAGAGATGGACCATTTAAGCAGGAAGGAATTATTTTGACTTCTAGAATATGTGTACATGCACATACCTACAAGGGCTGTCCAGAAAGTATCCGGCCATGTAATGGTTCTTGTTGTATTAACAATGGCTGGATACTTTGCAGAGAGCCCTCGTACACCATAGAATCTATCTTATCCAACCTCCACTTAACCCGCTTCTCCCTTCCCTCTGGAAAACATACTGACTGCGCTCAAGACACATTGAGCACCCACAGCCGGTAGGTCACTCTCTGGCACTCAGGACACTTGTACCAGGGGAGTTGATGCTTACTAAGAGTCAGCTGGGTTTGTTCCCAAACCTGTTTATGACACTTGCACTTATTATTGTAATTATATAATTGAATTAAATATTACATAAATTGATATAAAGAAAGAATTGTTTCTACTAAAACTAATTTGAATGCTTTGCAAAGACTTGATAAAATCAAGTGTCTAAAATTTTTACTGTTGTATAAGATATGGATGAGATGACTGTAAATAGTTGAGAAAAAACTATACATCTCCACAAATCAGATGCTTTGTAAGTACATTTAAGTCATCATTCTCCTTTAAAGACATGGAAACCGAAAGTTGTTGAGGCATTATGGGTGCAGTATACATACCTAAGACTTTACAGAATTCCAGTTAGAGGACCCATATTCAGGTCTTGGCCCTACTTTAAAAGATTAACAAACGAATATATACATATGTTTTAAGATTACATAGCAAAGTTTAAGGTGTGAGTCTATTACTATTTTTATTTCCTTCCTAACCAACTCTTTCAATTAGTTAATCCACTGTGGGATTACTATAATAGTGAGAGGGCTTCTACTCTGTGTGTACATACACAGAACATTAAATACCAAATACAGGTGGAAACTCAGTGTGTATTTGGTGTTAATTTTCACACCATCTCACCAGGGTATTAGTGGGATTTCTAGATAGGAGTATCCAGGAAACTACTGTTTAGTCTTGTTTTTGTTCTTCTGTTCATGTGTCTTAATGTCTCAGGTCTATTCTGGCCTTGTCCTGGTCCAGATGCCCTCAGCCACACCCCGGTCCACGTTAGGCTGGCTACTCTTGTATCAGAGCTAACATACCAATGATGAAGAACACTCAGTGTCTATATTGGTAATTACCCCAAGTTTAGTCTTTAAGGGACAGACTTTTGGCTTATGCTACACAGGCTTATAAACTGAAACCTTAAACTGTAAGCTATTTGTGTTCTTAATTGCTAACTGTAAAATGCACATAAATGTGAGAAGTATAACTTTCCTTGAGTGTTAACCAGCAGTTGTTGGTGATCTCTTCAAGGACTAGAGATGAGGAATTTTATAGATTTTCTTGACTGTAAGAGGGAAAAGAAGTGTTGAGGAAAAATCTTTGATAGGTACATAGGGTAAAAAGGAGAATTCCAAGAGCAGGGGGCTAAAGGTTGCTCATTTCTTCTGCACGAGAAGAGAGGAATATCCTGTCTGTTGAGATAAAACAGTAAGAGAATGGAAGGAGGGTGGAGTCCAGGAGAGAATGGCTGGAAGGCTGCAAGTTCTCTGATGTGAACCCCTCCTCTGATCCCACTCTAAAATTTCCAGTAAGATGAACTCACTAAATGCTTGGGTTTGAGTGAACTGTGTATGTGTACACCGACTTTGCAAAACTTATTTCTGGGTTGAGATTTGCACTGAAATTGACATGAAGTGGGTGGGACCTGATGCAGCATGTGTTGCTGCTGGTCCATGGAGGCAGAGTGATGCTTGGGCAGAAAGCCAGGGGAGCTCCCTAAGGTCACAGGGAGGGCTCAGGACACCAGGAGCAAGGGATTGCAGTTGGGTCAAATTTAGCTAGCTTTCAAGGGGCCGGGGATTCTTAGGTACCTGGTGTAGAGATTAGCATAAACTGACTACTACAGACATTTTTCAAGAATAAATACTTGAGTGGATGAAGAAAGTTGTCTGGGTCAGAGTCCCTGTGTGCTTCAAATTGGGCCTATTCTAGGTCAGAGGGGTAATGAATGAAGTCATCAGGGTGTGGTTCCAGGAGCTGGTCCCAATGTGGTGGAGAAGCCACCAGTGCCAGCTCTCTCCTCCCTGCTCTCTAAAGGTGCTGCCCTCTACTTGGCTGGTAAGCTGAGGTCCACATGTCCTCAGGGCAGTCTGTCCTGGCTGCTCCAGACACATTGAGGTACTTCACTAAATTTAGATGATAATTTTTCAGAGACATTTTTTTTTAAGTTGGGATTAGTGCCAGTTTTTTAAAATTTAGCAGAAGGGCCTGACTTTCTTGATGATTCTTCCTTATTGGCTGGTAAAAGCGAAATTAGCATTTTCATTGAAGAAATGACTTCAGTGAGCCAAAGTTGGGGTATTGTCACCTAGGAGAAGGCTTTTTTGAGGCTGAGTGGCAGACTCTTCAGAGTAGATCCAGAGGTTCTAGAGTGCTAGAGCTGCAAAGATACTTAGGCATGCTATCTTCTGTGCTCCCCATAGCTTTTGTTCTCATTTCTTTATTGTAATTATCACATTATATGTAATTATCAAAGTCATCTCTCTCAGTTTATTGCAAGCTCCTCTGGAGCAGTGACCAAATCTTATTCATCTTTTTAATCTTTAACACCTTGAACAGGTGCTTAGACCATGAAAGATGCTCATTAAATGTGGTGAAATGAATGAATGGGTAGATGGGCCTGCTCTCTTTATTTTCAGATTGGAACACTAAGATTCGCCTAAGGACGCAGAGTGAGTTGGTGGCAGAATTAGGACCAGAAAGGGATTTTCTGATTCAGGCATTCTGTCTTACATTCCCCTTTCAAGAAATTTGCTTGGGATGGGGTCCATGTCTTACACATACACTGAGTAGTGCCCAGAATAATTTAGGACGTTTCTGAAGAGGTTGGACCACTTGTTGCGCATGTAGCTGAAGAAAGGTAGGAAGGCAGTGGGCACTGTCTGTTGGCAGGACTGGCCTCAGCCTCGGATCTGGAAAATGTCTCCTTTTGCTCATTCCTGAACAACAACCTTGAGGGAGAAGTGCATTAAGAGATCAAATGCTTCTCTAAAGCCGTATAGTGAACATTTGGGAATCATTTCATGAAGAAAAGAGAGAAATGCCACTGGGGTAAAAGCCGAGGGAGGCAAGAGGCTCCTGCGCCCGTCTGCGTCCCACAAGGAGGCTTTGAGGTTGCTGTCCAGGCTGGTTAGCTGAGCTCTTCTAGGTGGGCACCTCGTGCACCTTACAAGCTACTTTCTACGCAGCAGGCAGAATGATGCTTTCAAAATACAAGTTCAATGTTGCTGCATTTCTGCTCAAAATGGCTTTCTCAGAATAAAAGCTGGCGTTTGGCGATGGTCCACAAGGACCTATATGACATGGGGTCACACTCTCCTAGCCTACCTTTGTCACTCCCCCCTTGCTTGCTGTGTCTCTGTGCAGTGGCCCCTTGCTGTCTAGTAGACACCTGGCACTCCTTCACTACCTTTGCACAGACAATCTCCCCTTTCTGGTGTGCTGTTTCCCCAGATGGCTCATGGCTGGCTCCCTCACTTCCTTTAGGGCTCTGTGTAAGCATTTCCTTATCAGAACCTTCCTGGGTCACCTTATTTAAAATAGCAGCTCCTCACTCCCACCACCCTGTCATTCTCTACCTTACTGTATTTTCTTTCTCTTTTTCATATCTATGTATCATCTGTCAATCATCTATCATTGTGTAGCTTTTCCCACTAGAGTAAATTAAGAACAAAGACCTTTTCTCTCTTGCCATATCCCTAACACCTAGAACAGTGCCAGACACTCAGCAGTATTTAGTAAGTATTTGTTGAATTAATTGAGTGATTTAGACTGTAGGGGTTCAGGAATGAAAAATAATTCAATAAAGCCTCAGTTTAAAATTTATAGAAGGGTAACTCTGTTGCAGAGTTTTCAGCATTAGAAAGCTTGAGTTCAAATAGTGTTGGCAGGCGCTCTGCCTCGCTGCTGGCCTGGGCCCTCCTCTGAACATGGGTGAGTGAGCACTGAGCAGACTGTTGCGGAATTATTGTTGGGTTAAGCCCTCTGTGCAGTTAATTTTAGGGGTGGAGATCACTGAAAGCAAAGTTGAATGTCAGATT
Organism: Avahi laniger; assembly: GCA_963575035.1. Taxonomy (NCBI): domain Eukaryota; kingdom Metazoa; phylum Chordata; class Mammalia; order Primates; family Indriidae; genus Avahi; species Avahi laniger. The sequence goes on along the minus strand of CAUYSK010112810.1, from coordinate 30 downwards.
AGTTTTGGTCTTCCTACCCCAGCAACAGCT
>CAUYSK010112799.1:0-17872 GCA_963575035.1 Avahi laniger | reverse complement strand
TTTTTAGTAGAGACGGGGTCTCGCTCTTGCTCAGGCTGGTCTCGAACTCCTGAGCTCAAACAATCCTCCCGCCTCGGCCTCCCAGAGTGCTAGGATTACAGGCGTGAGCCACCGCGCCCGGCCTAAAATATTTTTTGAATAGTTAATACATATACACAGTATTTAGAGAGTACAAAAAAGAATTCAGAGAAGAGGCTCCTTGACCCCTGTCCGTTTCTCAGGCATCCTGCCAGACATGTTGTTTGCATACACAAGAAATGCACTGGTAGCATCGTACTGTACACATTGTCTTAGACTTTACATTTTTCATTTAACACAAAGAGCTGCCTCATTTTTAAAGGCTGTATAGTATTCCGTGATTATTTTGGCTTTTTCTACTCTTTTGCCATTGTAAAAAAATGCGCATTACTTATTTAACAACAACAATGACAAAAATGTACAGATTTTTAGAAAAATGCCACCTATTGAGGTTAGAATACCCCTTCATCTGTTCAAGTAATATGCTAGGTGATAGGAATAAAAATATGATATCTTTTTAAAGAGTCTCTCCAGGAAAAAAAAAAAAACAGATTTTTAGCCTCAAGCTTTAGAATATTCGATCTTCCAGTAAGCACTTTGCTTTTATCTGTGAATCTTATAACTGATCATGCCTCCCTTTTTTGTTACCCACCGTGAAAGGTAAAGCCGAATTCGGGACCTACATTTATCAGGTGGGTACTTGCTGACATTCACTTTCTGTTACTACTACTGCACCAGTTACCCTTGCTTTCCCGTTGCCTCATCTTTCTCCCTTACATCAATTTAGGTTCTCTCCAAGTACTAGGTGTATCTTCCTAAGCAAGTCCTTTTTGGAATAAGTCAAGGTAGAAATAATTTTTTACAAAAATTGAGCTAAATACTCTAATATCTCTCTGACGCAGTCCTCAAGAGGCATAGGCAAGATGCAAGCCGAAAGATGCCTCAAGGAAACAACAAAAACCTAATTGGAGGTCAATCGATTTCTAGGCTACGTGCATCAAAGCTGAGGTCTTCAGCTTCCAGACGCGCAAAGCAATTTGGCGCTCGCGTCCCCATGGCAACCGTGCCGGCGATGGAGAGGATGCAGCGAGCCTGGCCTGGCGGTTGCTGGGGGAACTCGGGCTGCTGGCCGCGTGACTTCGCTCAAGTCTGAGCGTTTAGCTACTCAGGGACTTTCCATTAATCGGGAGCTCTGGACGTGGACCTAAGTGAAAATGTAGTTGCTGAGGAGAGCTGAAAAGTGTAACCTGGAAATGGGGTGACAGCTAGGTAGCCTCCAATACTTGAAGTTAGCACTTTCCTTTCCCTTCTCTCCTCCCAGCTAAGGAAGGCGGTTAGGAAGCAGGAGGTCGGACATCTGGGGAAGGGATCCACTCTAAGCTGTCCTTTTTCAAAGGGGCTGAAAGAGTGACCGGGGAAAGGTTGACCTCATCAGCATATTTAAAGCTCCAGCCTAATAGATTGCCTCCGCTGAAGAAAGGTTGTGTTAACCGCAGGGGGAGGGGCTGCATGGAGGCTAGAAAAGGGGGCGCAAAAGAACTGGAATGGGGCAAGGTCGATGAATGTCACCCTCACCACTCGGGGAGAATATAGATGAGTATTTAACTGATCTGGGATGAGGAAAGACTTTCTAAGCATTAAAATCACAAAGGAAAATGTCAACATATTTGACAGCATCATTTTAAAAAGTGTTAGCGCATCCCTAAGCACAGTCAACCCAAAATCAAAGATAAAATAGCAAACTGGGAAAGAAAAGGATATTTGCAGCACAGGACAGGAAAGGGTTAATATCTTTACCCACCCAGAGCTTTAAGTAACGAGCTCTTTACCAATAAGTAAAATGACACAGGTTTTACTTTTCTAATAAGAAAAAAACCAACTCTATTTCTGAAGAGAGCAAAGGAGACCAGAAGAACATGTTATTCTCTGAAAGGGAAACTGTTAAGAATCACAGAATGTGGATCAGCTCAGACAACTACAAAAGTGGCCCCGGGAAGAGACGGTTTGAAAATATTCCGCTTATTGCAGTGAGGAGATTGGAGTGTGTGTGTGTGTGTGTGTGTGTGTGTGGTGGGGGGCGGTGTGTGGTCTCCTAAAGCTTATCGCACCAGTGTAAAAGCAATCGCTTTAGAACAACCTGGCAGGATGGTACTGGAACCTGTCAATGACATGAGCACACAGGAGGGCTCTGCCTCCCACACCGTGTAGAGGAGTGTGGGAGAAAACATTTTGCAGCATGTCCTCGGGGAGAGGGCCAGGGAGTACCCCCAGCACTCGGAGCAGAACTGGCCTAGAGCATGCAGGGGCCTTGCTGAAGAGTCTGTGAAGTTCTCTTCACGATGATCGAGTCCTTAGTGCTAAGCAGCCTTCGAGGGACTCACCTATCCTTTCTCAGAGATCTTGCCAGGAGCGCACTGTGACAAGCTCCTGTTCCGGGAAGGGGAAGCAGCACACCTATTCTGTGTTGCTGTAAATGGTCGGACTATTAATTTCTTCCACAAAATTTCTGGAGACCTATTGAGTGCTGGGAAGGAGACAAAGGTGAAGGAGTGGACCCTCAAATGAGGAGCAGTCTATTGGGGGAGATAATATGTAACTTGTAAAAGAAGCACCTTTTAAGATTGGCTTTGAAGGTTGAGTAGGAGCTCAGTAGGCAGAGATGTAGTCAGGGAGGGCATGAGAATTGGAAGTGAAGGCAAAGACATGACCGTGGAAAGAGGATCTCTTAGGTCCTTTTCAGCTCTGCAAGTCTATGATTCTGAACTTCAGCCTCATCCTCAGCATATTTCACAGATATGCTGGTTGTTCTTTTGTCTAATATATAGAAAAATAAATATGGAAGAATTCAAACAAAAAGTTCGTCTGTGCCTCTTGAAGGTATTTCTATTAGTGTGGTGTAGGTTCCACAGTTTTGAGAAACTGTGTGAGAGGTAATAAGGAGCCACCGAGGGTTCTGTCCTTAGAATGGAGAAGACTGGAAGGGACACAATGGAGGCGGGCAAACTGGTCGGGAGACTATCACGAGAATCCGGTGAGAGCACACAGGGCCCTCACCTCAGGAGAGATGGCCCAGAAGGCTGGGGTGTGTGGGGAGAAGCGGCTGATCAGACTAGACAGCAGGCTCCTAATTCGTGGTTTGCTGAATTCAAACCCTAGTGGGGCAGGGCTCACATTCAATTCTGGCCATTATATTCTTCTCAACACGAAGGCGTGTTGTTTTCCATTTCCCTTCCCCAATTTGGGACATATTGTTATGGCTGTTGAAACAAGGTGCCAATCCGACTGGGCCATGGCAGGAAATGTTTCCACACAGGAAAGGCTCTCATCAGATCCCTGCTGCCTTTTGCAAATGGAAATCGAGCCTCCTCCTACAGAGGGCAGGAGGGCTGGGTCACAGCAGCACCTTCAACAGGTGATAATGAGAGAGAAAATCCTCCTTTTCTGTTAGCAACCTGGCCAGGAAGTATCTACAGAGGGGCTGGAGGGACTGGCTGTTGCCCGAGCAGGATGGAGAGAGATGCAGAGAGAGGGGTGGCTTGGGAGAGGTCGCCACCCACCTTTTCCATTTGCAGCCTAGAGGGGGGCCTTCCCTCCTCACAGACAGGAAAATGACACATTTGAAAATCACCAGGATGATCAGCCCAAGTTGGATAGGACAGGTAAGAGTGTCCTGGGTTCCTTGAGAAACGGGAAAGGGACATTGGAGAAGTTGGACCAGGTTGAGGGGGAGTTGGATGGGGGGAATGGGGAGAGGGAGGGAGGACTGGAAAGTAGCCGGGTTCTTGTCCCATCCCCTTCCTTTCCCCTAAGTCCACCTCCTTCAGAGGAGACCCCTCGCCATGTTCCAGAAATCATATGGCTTCCAAGGCAACTCCCAGGGCAGTTGGCTTGAAGGTCACGGGCACCTGGCCTCCTGGCACCTCTGTGACCAAACTGAAACACGGTTCTCCTCCGCAGAGGAGGAGTCTTTCAGTGCCAGACCCGCCATGCAAGTAAGCTTGCCCTCGCTGCCACTTGGTGCCAGGCACTGGGGACAGCAACCAGGGATTGAGCATCCAGTTGGTCAGGTATGCCTCAGAGGACCAAGGGGCTCACTTTCTCAAAGGATGATAGACACGCATGTTGCCCCTCATCCCATCATATTAGAAGTGCCACCGAGGCAGGGGCCTCATCTTTCCCAGCCACTGCGCAGAGTTGACATGCAGTACGCTTTTGTTTCATTTGTTGAAGGAATTCTAAGGAACAGGGAAGATGAGATCCATGTTGGCCAAACTTACTTTCCAAGCAAGTAAATCAAGAGGGTTTATGTCTGATTTGTATAAGCTGCTGGGATAAATACTATAATAAAGGGATAAAAACTGTATAAAGTACAGTGGGAGCCGAGGGGTGCTCTTCCTGGAGGTATCTGAAGAGGCTCCCAGGGAAGGTGTCATTCTTTATTTTCAGAAAGAAATGAAGTCTTCCTGGGTGGAAATGAACATTGAGACTAGGTGCAGGGAATGGTAGCATGACCAAAGGTGTGCAGGCAATGGATTGGGATGGGTGGCCAGGGGCCTGCAAACGGAAGAGTGTGGAGGGACTGAAGATTTCCTGTGTGTGTGCCGAGGGCAGGTGGTACCTGATGTTGGAGAGGTTGACTGGACCCGTCCTGTAAAGGGCCTTCAATTCCAGCTGGAGGAATAGATCAGGAACATGTTGTAGAGAAGGAGATCTTAAACAGGATCAACCCGGTGGTGATGTGGGAAGAAGGAAAAAAGAAGAGGGTTGGGTAGGAGGTGATCACATCGCATGGCAGTGTTTAGGACACTTGGTCATTGTGAGAACAGAAAGGGAGGGCCTAGCATGAAGTGTTGATGAGGATATAGGGACTCGGTTCTCTCATATATTACTGGTGGAACCACAGATCAGGATAGCCATCTTAAAGAGCAATTTGGCAATATCTATACATACCCCTCGACCCAACAATTTGACTTCCAGGGATACACAATTGAACGTTTCCACACATGCATGGAGAAATATGTACAAGAATATTCATTGGAGCATAGTTGGTAATGGCAAAAAATAGAAACAACCCAAGTTTCTATCAATAGCAGATTACGGAAATAGATTTCATTATTCATCTGATGGTACACTATATAGCAGTCAATGTAAACAAACTGCATCTATGGGTATAAAAGGAATAGATACCAAAAAGTATAATGCTGAGTGAAAAAGAAAATTTTGCAAAGTTATTTTACATACAATCGTATCACTTATGACAAATTTTCAATGTACGCAAATGAATACTACATGCCATTTATGGACACAGAAACATGGCCTGGATATGCATCGTGGTCCAGACAATAAAACAATAGGATCGGGAGGAGAGCACAGGGACTTCAATGGTATCTGTAATGTTTTATTTTGCTAGAAAAAATGCCTCTGGCAAACATGACGCAAATGTTAACATTTGTTCATTTTGGGTGGAGGGTACATGGGCATTTGTTGTGTTATCGTCTGACTTTTTTTCTTTGTGCTTTTTAAGCAAAAAAGGAAAAAGGGTAAGAGGGGAGGCATGAAAGAGACAGAGCTGGCCACATACCACATCTAGCAAACGGAAGCCCACAGACCCTTGCTGAAGAACACCACAGCCACAATCAAGAACAAGAACAGGAAAAAGTTCCCTGCAGCTCCTAATAAATGCCTTATCTCAGAGCCTGGGCTCAGTGGCCCCCCGTTTGCTGGCTCTCAGTCGAGAAAACAATAAATGGCACACAAAAGTGACCCAAAGTAGAGAACAATGATCTGGAGCTCTCACCCGGCCCGGATGCAAAGGCACTTGGAGAGCAAAATTTACACATATGTTCCCCACGTGACAAACGGCTCATCCCTACAGGGCGTCCAAGTGCCACAGCCAAAGAGAAAGGTCCAGCCTTTGCCGGGGGCAAGGAGGGGCCTTCTGGAGAGGAAGAGGACTTTCAGGACATCAGACCAAGAAAGGATGGTGAAATCAAAGGGAACCTAACCTCACTAGGACTAGAACTAGAGAAGCTCCGGGGAGATTTATTTGTGTCTGTTTTGTTAACTGCTGTGTCCCCAATGCCTAGAACAGTGTCTGGCAAATAGCAGACGCTCAGGAAACATGTGTCGAGTGAAGGGCAGCAGTGAGCGGCACAGAGTGGAAGGGAGGAGCTCTCCATCATCTTGATTGCCCAAGTGACCACATTTCAGATGTGCCAAAGCAGGCAGGCACAACGTTTTCTAGTGATTTTATATCACTGCCCGAGGTGGAAGCTGGGGACTAGGATTGAGGCACTGGCAGAAGAAACGGTGATGGAGCTAAAGAGAAGGGAGTCTCCAGGAAGAATAAAGAGCCAGGAGGCTTAGGCAAGAAATGCCCCTAAAAAAATGAAAATCTGCCCAGGTAGGAACAGGTATAGGGAAGGGGTTGGGGGAAGCAAAATGGATACCAGGGAGAATAAAGAAGGGACAGGGGTCTCACCCACTCTGGGCACTGCTGGCTCACAAGGTGCCTTTGTGCGAATTCGAGAAAGGTGCCTCCTCCTGCTAGACGCACAGCTTGGAGAGCAGCGATGCCTTTGAGAGAATTAGGAAGAAGTGGAGCCAGGATGTAGGACTTGGCTATTGGATCTTGGGCTGGATCTCAGTCCCTGCTCACCTGGACGCCCTTGCACAGGGCACAACTTGTGGAGCCATACACGGTGACCCTGATCCCCAGATCAGCCTTCTCAGCAAACAGGTTCTTCACGGTCTCCCATCATTCTGCAACCCCTCGCCACCTGCTGGGGCCACTGCCACCACCCTAGCTGCCATCTCTGCTTTGCAGCACCTGCCAGTCCACCTTGCCTTAGACCACAGAAGTACATTCACTGGCAGGAAGGTCCGTTGAGCCAATAGATGACAATCAGTTCTTTGGTGAATGTTGAATATTATTCTATGTGCAAAGACTCTGTGTTCTACTATCAGGAATATCTTGACTGCCTCAGATGGGGAGGTACATGCTTTTCTACCCTCCCAAAACAAGTCAAGTAAAGTTCAAGAAGCCACAGGCCAGGAACAAGCTGCTGCACCCCCTGGTGTTGCCTAAAGGAAATGCTGACGACATTTCTCCTGTCACTGTGGAGGAGAAATTAAATGTCACCCCCACCACCCCGCGCCATCCCAGGGTAAGTTTTCAAGTCTGCCAGGACATGTGCAAACCGTAGGCATACAGCATCAGCACTCTCCTCAGGACCCTGCTGACAACATGTCACCCTTCCTCAAGCAAGAGAATACAGCCTCCTAATTCTGAGAAAGTGGTGGCCACTGGACGAGAACTCTATCACTCTGTCCTGTCCTCCCTACCAACAAAGTTACCTGCATCCGCCCCTTCATGATCTCCTTTCTCTCCAGGACGATAGGACCTTCATCTTTTCCAAGGGCTACCTCTACCCACCCCCACTCTGGGTCCCATCCCATCCTAATAACCACCTTACCCTTGAGCCCAAGTGTGGGAAAGTGACTTAGTGTCTCTGTGCCGCAGCTTCCTCATCTTTATTATGTGGGGAGAAAATAGTATCTACCTTATAGGGTTGTTGTGAGGACTGAGTTAATCCACATAAAGCATTTAGGGCCGCCATATAAATGTTGCTCATGATAACATTATTATCCTCATGAGCGTGAAGGCAGCCAGGCCTAAGCTGAATATCTGTGAGGCCAGGACTTGTCTCAGGATGGAGGCCCTACCAAGAAGGTTTCTGGCACTGCCAGGCTGGCTCCTGGAGCCCTCAGGGTACACTCCTCTGCCTAGCAGAGCTGGCATCCCTTACCTCCTGACACTCTCAGCTTCACATATTGCCTCCTCTTTGCCCTATTTAGAGTTTCTCTGCTCATCTGAACTGACTGGGAAGTCCAAGGGCTGCTAGCAGCAGGGGCTGGCCTCGGCACCGTGCTGCACCCTAGCACAAGGCCAACCTTCTCCACCCAGCCCGGCACGCTGGGCCTCACAATGCTTGGGAGAAATCTACTAATGGATCTCATCCTGAGATGCATGGACTCCCTGGAACCTCATTTAGGGTAAAAACTTTGCAGTCAGGGCCAGTGTCAGTACAGGCAGATAGGATTTGGGGAAGCAAGAGAAAGACCCCAAAGTATCTCCTCAGTCATCCAGCGGCTGTTGCCTAAAGTTTCCCCATTAGAATGCCTCATTCCTGGGCCATAGCCATTGTTCCCTGTGAGAATGCGAAGGCCCTGAGAATGGGAACACAGTGAATGAGTCTCCAATGTTGAGGGCCTCAGTGAAACAGTTTACTGAGCAAAGTCTCTGCCCAACTGAGAAACGCAACAGGTACCAACTCCCTTCTCCCCCTGCTCCCAGCTCAACAACCATTGAGAAATAAAGACCCAAACACAGCTAAGGGGAGCACGATCAGGGAAGTCCTTTGGGGAAAGCATGAAGCCACTAGGCTCCTGGGTATGGTTTCAGGGTGGTGGGTGAAGACGATGATGAAGTGGGGTGTGGGCATGGGGGGAAACTAAGGGTGCAGCCATGTTTTAACTTCACCACCTTCAAGGTGAATGACAGCTATAGTGCATGCACATCACACTGCATTTTGAATTAAATAAACCGTTAATTCCAGCTCTGCCACTTATTAGCTATGTGACTTTGTAAAAGTCACTTAACCTCTCTGAATCTCAGTCTTCGCATCTGTACAACCCTGTTAATAATAATAATACCAAATTGGTAATATTGTTTTGGGACTTAACTCAGAAAAGATATACAAGAGAAACCAGCCCAGTGCCTGGCACAGGGGCAACCCATTTATCTGTTGCATCTGAATCTTGTTCTGGGCAAGCAACAAGGCCTTTGTCAGCAATGCAAAACCACTGAGAAGCAGAAATACAGGGCAAAGGTGATTCCTGAATCCTTTCTCTGCAGTGTCTGTCCTTGAAATGTCCCCAGAGAAGAGAGCATAATCCTCAGCCCAGGATCTGGGAGCCAGAATCCAGATGGCATGGCCCATTTATCAGCACCACCAGACTCTCAACCTTAATAAGCTTTCTGCATTAGTAACCACAGGAAGAGGAGGAAATGGGCCAGGTTCCTTAGCGATAATGCGTACTGCCAGCTCACTTTTATATTGGCAAAGTGCATTGTGATCACTCTGATTAGTTTGCTCTCACATCAGCCCTCAGGAGGTACAAGTATTTTTCTCTTTGTTTTAAAGATGCAGGAATTGGGAAGCACAAGATTTCTGCCATTTCCAGCACTTGGCCTGGTCAATGCCTCTTCTAGGTATATGGAGTTGCCTTATGGCTGTTAGAATTTTAGAGACGAATTTTTTGAGTCTAGTGCCATTCAATACTTTTCCAGGAAGACAGGCTGCCTGGTATTCTCTAAGAGACTCTGTCCTTTACCTATCAGATGAGGGTGTGGGCAGGCCTAGGAGCAAAGAAACTCCAAACCTTTAAAGGTTAGGAATGCAGGACCCAGGGAGTTCAGGAAAACAGACCAATGAAAGCACTTAGCAACATTCCAGGACCAATGGGGCAGTGAGGCTCTCTGTTTCCACAAGGCAGCCTTGATTTTCATTGGCCAGGAACATGAGACTGGCTCCCTGAACAGGGTTGGGGGCTGGGGGCTGTCTGCAGCTGTGTTTAGGTGTTTACACCTGTCCATGAAGGAGGCTTAACAAAACTGGCGGAGCTCCCACTCAGGCCCTGGGCACTGGTAAGTTCTCAGTTGCATCAGAAAAACCAAAGCAGTTTAGCAGACTTTCGCTTTTGCCAGGTCTCTGCACAAATGCAAACTGTGCAGGCCATAGGTGTGTGGTCCGTACACAATACAAAAACGCACACATAGTCATCTCAAACCCCTAAGTGAAGGTAAAGCTATTTATGTGTCAGTCTCTGCCTGTCCCAGGCCTGTCTCAGTGGGGTGGTCAAAATCCTTTTTCTTGCTTAACCTGGCCCAGCTCTGGAATCGGTGTGAACCCAGCCTTGCCAGGCACTGGGGGTGGGGGTCCCTCCTCAGCAAGTGGTATGAGAGGGGACTGCAAGTAGCGTATGCTGCTCTGGGTGCTGCATGTGAGGCTGGGAGCAAGTCGTGCCCCAGAGGCCGCAGGAGCCTCCCACCTCTTGCCATCCTTCCGCCCCTGCCATGAGGGGCTGGTTTTCCTGACTGGCATTGTGCACAGAGCCAATGTCCTTGGTCTCTCCAGCAGCCCCACCCCACAATGGACCTGGCACCCAGTCCTGAGCCTCTGCTGGCAGCTGGGTAGCCAGGTTGGCAGGTCTGGCTTCTGCCGCCACCCTCCGCCCCCAACATACACAACTTCCCTCAGTGTTGGGACTCTGCTTATGCCTCCAGGCCACGTATGCGCCTGCGGGGTGGGCGACTGTATTCCCTCGTACACCAAGCACTGCCATTGCACCCTGCTCCCCGCACTACCAAGAGCCATCTGTACCAAAGTTGCCTTGAGTTTTTCCCACACCCCTTCGACTCCTGACGTTGACTCAGACTGCTTTTCATGCCCTGACTTGAGCTGTTATTTAATTTCAGCACCTACTGTGGGCTACAAGTTGGGAAGGCCGCTAGGTTCCAGTTGTCTCCAGCTCCTCTTCCCAGTGCCATCTTGGACCCTGATGGCCCAATACCTCCACCTGGAGCTTCCAGCATGCTGTGCAGCCAGGGCCACATGAGTTAGGAAATTTCCTTGGGCCACTCCTATTATGAAATCTCCAGAGTTCTGTGGGGGCCCAAACCATCCAGTGGGGGAGAGGAGCGGGGACAAGCAGACTGGGATACTGGTTGATGCTCATCCTAAGGAAGGCTTGAGTTCTTGTTTAGCAGCGGGACCTCCCCTCCCATTCGACTGGGGGAAGAATTTCAGAAATAGGTGGAATCTGGATTCAGTCGGCTGCCCTAAATCCTGGCCTCTGGTTGTTTCAGGTGAGCCCCAAGCATGTGAGAATCCAGAAAGGTACAACGGCCTCCGCTGCTGCCACGTTGGCCCGGAACATGTGCTTCCACTTCTTCTCTAGACTCCCGATTTGTGCTCATTTCACTCACTGTGCCAGCAGCCCTGCCTTGAGTTCTAGCCTGCCGGGCCTAGGCTTGGCCTGTGTTTCCTCAGCTCCATCCTCTTCTCTTCCAGGACCACAGCACTGGCCACGTCCCTCTGAACCGTGCTCCCCACCAGCCTCCCAATGAGCCTGGTAGCCCCTTCAGTACAGGCGCTGGCCTTCGTTCATCTGTGATCCCATCACCACACGGGGAGGGTGTGACACGCAGCGCAGCCTGATAAGCGCTGGCAGGACAGACGCGTGCACTCAGATTCTCGTGTGGGACTCAGCTCGTTTCCTCACAGCACGGCCAGTGTATTTTGTACTTGCAGAATCTTCCCCTCTTTCTAAGATAGAGCCTACCTTGGATTTCTGTTTGCCTGGAGTGGGGCAAGGACGAGGGCTCAGGAATGTAGACCCCAGGTGAAATAGAGAATAAATATTCGCCAAAATACTCAACTGTGTGTAGTCCAAGAGGGACAGAGACCACACTGGCCAAGAGGAGGTCTCAGGGTATCTCGATGCATAGCAGCCCCTGAGAAAGGGGGGCTGTACTAAAGACGTTGTTTTTGAGGGAGCAAAGTATCCCAAGTCAGCCATTTACTATGTGACTTTGGGCAATTTCCTAAGGACACTTTTCCTTGCCTCAGTTTCCTTGTGTGTAAAATGGGATGGTAACGTTGTCTACTTCATAGTTAGTGCAAAGATTAATACATAGAAAGAACCTGGTAATATGGAACATTCTCAAGAAATGGCATATATTAATATTAATAATGTCATTAGTAACATTTGGTATGTGATTAATGCTGATGCCCAAAGTTTAACCTAGTTACAGCAGGGCGCAGTGACTCACACCTGTAATCCCAGCACTCTGAGAGGCCGAGGCAGGAGGATCGTTTGAGCTCAGGAGTTCGAGACCAGCCTGAGCAAGAGTGAGACCCTGTCTCTACTAAAAATAGAAAGAAATTAGCAGGACAACTACAAATATATAGAAAAAATTAGCCAGGCATGGTGGCGCATGCCTGTAGTCTCAGCTACTCGGCAGGCTGAGGCAGGAGGATGGCTTGAGCCCAGGAGTCTGAGGTTGCTGTGAGCTAGGCTGACGCTACGGCACTCTAGCCTGGGCAACAAAGTGAGACTTTGTCTCAAAAAAAAAAAAAAATGTTTAACCTAGTTAAGTTTGCAGAAACCTCAAGCAGTGTCTTCAGGATGAAATTATGTGTGTTTGTGGGTTATATTTTCTAGGAATGTCGCTGTAGAATAAGAAATGAAGCGATAGTAAATTGGCTACGTAAAGGGGCATTACGTCTGAAGGGGTTGAGAACCCTGAAGTAGGGAAACAGGGCATGTGTCGCATGTGTCCACGCCCATCTCCCCCACAGCTACTGCGAGCATCCCAGCAGCAGGACTGAGTTCGGCTCCCCTTTCTCCTTCACCCCACTCCCTGCTTACCTAGCCCAGGCCTGGCACAGAACCGACGCACGGCGGTGAGAGGGTAACCAAAGAATTCTGAACAAGAGAACTACCTGACTCGGGTCTGGGAGAGCCCTGAGTTACATGTCTACACCTGGTTCCTTCCTTCCTTCATTTATTTATTCAACAAAGCACCTACCATGTGCCAGGCACACAATAGGTCTACACCTTCAACCCAGGCTCAAGGCTTCCTGCTCACCCTACAAATACAGCGTAGTGCTCTCTCTTTCTCTCTCTCTCTCTCTCTCTCTCTCTATGTGTGTGTGTATATATATATATATATATATATATATATATATAATTATTTTTTTGGCTTGGGGACTGTCTTCTTGGCTGGATACTCTGCTTAGCTTTGATTTCAGCCTCTTCCCATGATTCTGCTTCTTCGATTCTCTGCCTCAAGCTCCTCTCATTACCGTCCTGGAATAGGCACAGTCCAGTTCTAAGCCCCCTCTAACTCCAGGGCACACCACCCCGGCCTGGCCCTAACACCCAGACACCTATTGGCCTGAAAAAGGGTGAGGAATTACAACCAACTCACAAACAAAGAAAGCAGAGAGCAACTGAGCCCTGTCCTTGGGGAGGAAGCAGATGGGGTCACAGTAGGGCCTGGAGAAACAGTGAGGCCAGGAAGTCAGTTGGTGACAGTCCCATCCTGGACCTGCATGGGGGCGAACCGGAACTGCCATTCTCCCCCAGAGGCAGCGCGCAAAGCTGACTGCCCCCTCCATTGCCACATTTTCTTGTATCCCAAAGAGCAGAGCTTCAGGCCTATGTTTCAAAGACTGGCTCGCTCTGCCTGACCCTGAACACATTCTAGATGTTTTCCTGCTGAAATCACAGGCACTAGGGATTGGAGAGAGGGCGGGGCCTGAGGGAGTGGCTTCATGCACGATGGCTGCAAGGCCCTTGTCCCCAGGAAAGGCTTCCAGACTCTTGCAGTCTCCACCCCAGGCGGGTCTAGCTGCTCTTCCCTGAAAGAAAGCACTTGGGATCTATAGTAGCCATTTCTGTCGGGGCTGGCAGGCCTCGCATGGAAGCCGGACCTGGGCTGAGGGGGAAAGAGAGGCCGAGCAGCGAGCAGCGAGAGCCTCACCGCGCCCCTCTCACGCTCCTTCTGGTTTTCATCCCACTTCAGCCCTGGCCTGCCGAGAATCATAGCTGGGGGCCAGATGCCGGTGAGTAAATCAGCTGGACACGAAATATTTGGACTCAGAAAGTGAAAGAGGGACGTGCCACGGAACCCTCCCCCCGTTGTTTTCTTCTCCGGTATCTTGGACCTTATTTGCGTTGTCTTCTTTTTGAAAGACAATTTTGAAAGTCAGTAGGCTGGACTTCTGCATCACCCAGGGCTTGGGCTGTTTGCGGAGGAGAAGGGCAGGGCATCTGGCCTGGCACCCTTCCCAGTCTTATCTCTTTCCAGCCCCCTCGGCTCTCCATGTTACCGTCACACCTGAGGCTGCAGAGCGGCCGGTACACATGTTCTGATGGCGTAGCTTACAAATTTGAAATAGTTGTCAATGTTGAAAAGTAACAATATTTGACATTAAAAAATCTGGATTTCTGGGATCTCTTGAAAAACTGGGGCCAGTAATTCCATATGACAACTAGCAGCAGACTCAGCAGCACTCAGAAGCAGCTGCTCCCTTAGACGGGGTGCAGGCTCTCCAGCTTCCCATGGTCCCACGCCTCCCTATGGCACTCCGAGCATGGAGGGCCACTGGTCATGCTTGTGTGGGTCTTTGCACGTGACCTGCTTCACCCACTTAACGTTAACTTCCTGGGCCCTCTTGGCCTTCAGTTGAGGTCCCTGATTTATACCCAGCTACTTACTGTTCCCAAACACATCTCCATATTTGCCTTTATTCTACCCTCTCTGTGGAAGCCCATCCCACAGCCCACCTAGAAAATGTCTACCTGGGCTTTAAGACCCAACTGAAATTTCTCTTTCCCTGGTAGCCGCCCCTAACTCATGCAAGCAGAGTCAGGGACATCCCCCTCTGGATTCTCACTACATCTAGCCCAACACTCCATCGTTGTCATTTACTCAGTGTATCATAATTATATGTCTATATGTCTGTTTCTGCTTCTGAACTGTGTGTTTCTCAAGGGCAGCTACAAGGCGTTCCTTAACCTTGAATCTCCAGCTCCTAGCACAGGGCCTAGCACATGGGGGACACTTGAATGCTTGTTGAATCAATGATGCCATAACTGACTGAAGGGATGAAGTGCTCATTGTGAAGTGCTCATTCAGTATAGACAGTGACTGTTTCTTGATGAGGATCAGAAGCAAGTTGGGTGGTACCAGAGCAGTTCTAATTTCCCTGCAGTGACAGCTCTGTGGAGTCTCATTTGGCACCGAGTACTTGGTGCAGAGCCTAGCACACTCTAGGTGCTCAGGGCATTCTCCTGGAATAAAAGAATGAAGCTCATCTGACCATGGAGAGTGACACTTGAACTTTACTTTGGGGCTGGAGTGCTCCAGGGCCTGCCCCACATCACTCTGATTTAGAATGCTGCCTCCAACACATATTGGCTCTGGGACCCTGGGCAAGGACTTAACCTCTCTGAGGTTTAACGTCTAAACCTGAAAAAAAATGGAAATAGCGATACTTTGTTACAGGGTGCGCACAAAGATTAAACCATGTACCTCCAGGTCAAGTGACATGTTGCAGACAGTTAATAAGCGTTTGGGCCCTGTGTTGGTCTGGGTTGGTAAGAAAGTATCTACATGAGAGAGTATGGGTAGGTAAGGTAAATGAAGTGTGAACTGCAATCTAAAAGCATAGATATATATGATCTGTGTTCCTAACCATTCCTTGAGCTACCCTCTCAAGGGAAGATTAGGGCACATTCCCCTAACAGGAATGATTCCTGTTACAAGATGGTCAACAAAACCCCATTGAGAGAGCTAAGCCCAATTCCTCCATCAAAGGCTGCCTGTAGCCCCAGCTGATCTCTGCCCTAATCTCCATCCCATAGTGCCCACAATGCCCATAGGTATGAGTGCTGCACTTACTTAATCTATTTTGGCTGCCGTTTCCTCATCTCTATAATGGAAATGATAATAAATGCTTAGAAGGATGGTTGAGCTCTTCTACCCTTTGAGGGTAACCAAAAGTACTTAACTTGGTATTATGGTACAGAGTAGATACTCAATAAATGTTAGGCTCTTTCCCTTCCCTGGGGCCACAGGGCTGCAGGCTAACAAATTAAGAATGACAGAGCGAGGGACACTGAGTGCATGTCATGTACTGCAGAGGGCAGACACAAAAGTGACAGGGACTAGAGAACTTTTTATAGGGCCATGATGAGATGAGGCCAGGGGACTGAGAATGGGTGAAGAAGATGCCCACATGCATCCTAAATGCGCGTGTGTGTGTCTGGCTGAGTCCTGAATACCCACAACAATCCCACACACGATCCAGCTGACCTGGTGCAACCAGCTCCTGTCCAACCAAAACGGGCAAGATTGTGGTTAATGGATCTTTCTGAGATTTCCCACAGACACAACCTGGGGATTATTGATTGGAAATGTACCTGCCACTAAAGTTGACTGAAGTTGAAGTTGTAGACTTCCTCAAATGCTTGAAAAGGCATTTCATAGCAGCATTGTTCGTAAAAAGTGAAAAGTTGTGGGAAACCTAAATGTCTACCACAGGAGAATGGATAAATAAATTGTGGTACAGCCATTGTATGGAATAGGTACAACGGTTAAAATGACTAAACTATAACATGCGTATCAGCATGGATAAATCTCTAAAGTGTAATGTTAAAAAAGAGCAAGTTGCAGAAGAATATGTACGCATAGTATGATGCCAGTTTGGTTTAATGTCAATGCCGGCAAGTTTCGAAATACGCAAAATAATGTTATATATTGTTTATAGATACATGCATCTGTGGTGAAAGTGTAAATACATGCATGGGAACCGGAAACAGCTGGTTGGGGATACTGGTTACCTCTAGGCCAGGATGGGGCGGAGCTCGCAGCTGGATGTATAATGAGCTGTTTCTTAGAAAAGATCTGAAGCAAATGTGACAAAATGTTAATATCTGACATTTTTCTCTCTACTTTGCTATATGTTTGAAAGTATCTATAATTTTGAAGGTGTAGAGAAAAAGATGTTTCAAGCTGTTACCCGCGCCCCACTGTTGAGGGTCATCCTGTTACCCGCCTCATCCTGTTACCCGCGCCCCACTGTTGAGGGTCTGTTGCAACCGCCATGGAACTGGGGACATCACAGACCATAGCTCATTTAAACCTTTACACAATCTGGGGAAACAGACGTCACTTTCACCTTATTCTGTAGCAAAGCCTCCTGAAGCTCAGACAAGCAAAGTGACTTGTCCAAGGACGAGAAGTGTGATTAAGTCCCAGGCTTCCAGGCCCCACTCTCATACCTTGCACCTGGAAATATGAATCTTGTGCTGCCAAAAACAAACCGGGATTATTTGAGCTTCTGATGGTTTAGATTCTGTGTTAAAAAGGGGTTGATCAACATTTCCTGACTCGCCACTCACTGGCAAAAGGTAACCCAGGTCCAGCATCTCCCAGCCTTCTACTCAGTGACATAAGGTGGCTTTTCTTTTCCTGGTGGCACTGGTAGAGATTGAGTGAGAGCCCTGTTGGCACCAGGCTGCCTAGAGAGTTGGCCAGGTGAGGCACTCTGCCCTGTAGCACGGTATCTCTCGCCCCTTACCTAGAGAAATTCAGTGAGAGGCACCTTCTGCCACCATCAGAGGTACCAGTAGGGATCAAATGGCAGCCCCACAGATATTTGGCCTGAGGAAGAGCATCTTACACCCCTATATGAAGCACCAGTAGGGACCAAGTTGGGGAGCTACAGCTGAGCCAGGTGAACAAAGCAGACCAGAATAGCACTGCAAGGGCTCTGAAAACTAAATAGTCATTGGAACCACAGCCCGCAAAGCAGGCCAAGACCTATACATTAAACCTAAACAGACCAATTGCCTGCTAAAATAGAAGACTGAAATAAGATCTGGAATCTCCTAACATAATATCTAAAATGTCCAGGATCCAATAAAAAAATCACTCATTATATCAAGAACCAATAAAATCACAACATGAATGAGAAGACAGGGAACACATACCAATACCAAGACATTAGATGTTGGAATTACTGGGCAAGGATTTTAAAGCAGCCATCATATAATGCTTCAACAAATACTCTTTTTTTTTTTTTTTTTTTTTTTTGAGACAGAGTCTCACTCTCTTGCCTGGGGTGAGTGCCGTGGGATCAGCCTAGCTCACAGCAACCTCAAACTCCTGGGCTCCAGCAATCCTACTGTCTCAGCCTCCCAAGTAGCTGGGACTACA
>CAUYSK010112793.1:0-16002 GCA_963575035.1 Avahi laniger | reverse complement strand
GGAGCTGCCCCGTAGACCCTTCGAGCCTCAGTGAGGAGAAACGAGCACCCGCTAATGTGCCTTATCAAGCCCTGAAGCGAGAAGCCCCGATGAGAAATGCAGGCAGACAGCTACGCACAGGCCCCTGGACACAGTGCCACCGAGGTCACAGGTGTCAAACGGTCTCCAGGAGCTCATCCACACCTCGAAATGCTGGGGCCAAAGGAGGTGGAAACCCACCGCCTGCCCGCCCCCTCACCCACACTGCCAACAATCGAAGGTCAACCAATACCCTGGGCTGAGCCTTCACCCAGCAGGGCCAGGCCAAACTAACACTCACTCCCCTGCAACTAACGCCCTGCACACAAAGCGATCAGCCTCCAGGTGACAAATTGTGCCTCCAAGCATTGCAGTGCTGCACGGGCCCCAAGGGCATATAAACAAAGCACTCGTACCTGGCAGTGGTACAAGAAGGCAGCGTTGGCTGTGATCACCAGAGTCTGGTCCCTGGGGGCTGCCAGGAACCCAGAAGTCGCTGCCTGCGGTAAAGCAGGTGGGATGAAATCCCGACGGGGCCCAAGAGGGGTGCGGAAATGGATAACTGAGTTGAGAAGGGACGGGCAGGAAGACCTCGGTCTGAGCGCGTTTGCAGCCCCCCACCAGTTTCAAGCATTTACGTATTACAGTTATCTCTATGATCTTCTCACATTAAAAATATTTTAAACAAGTCGGGCGCAGTGGCTCATGCCTGTAATCCTAGCTCTCTGGGAGGCCGAGGCGGGTGGATTGTTTGAGCTCAGGAGTTCAAAACCAGCCTGAGCAAGAGGGAGACCCCGTCTCTACTAAAAATAGAAAGAAATTAATCAGACAACTAAAAATATATAGAAAAAATTAGCCAGGCATGGTGGCGCATGCCTGTAGTCCCAGCCACTCGGGAGCCTGAGGCAGGAGGATCGCTTGAGCCCGGGAGTTTGAGGTTGCTGTGAGCTAGACTGATGCCACGGCACTCTAGCTCGGGCAACACAGTGAGACTCTGTCTCAAAAAAAAAAAAAAAATATTTTAAACAAATGTTTGTTTCAACATCTGAAAAACTTTTACCCTCTCAATAACCACAGCGTCCAGACCATGGCTTGGATTCAATTGTAGGCTATTTGACATGATCAGAAAAAAGATTTCAGAAGAAAGGGCTGAAAGAAAAGTCGGGGAAGTGGCCGAGGAAACCAAGAGCGAACTCCAGAGCTTCCCTGCATGCTGCAGGAAGGGGTCCAGCCCAGTCGGCGTCAATGGCCATGTCACCAAAGGTTAGGGGACCTCCCCTGCCACAGGGCCTGTCCCAGGGCCCAGAGGAAGAAGCTTCCAGGCCACTGTGCATGGCTCTCGGGCCACCCCACACCAACCCCGATGGCAATGCCTGCAGGAGGTCAAATAGTGTCTCCCAAAATGTCATGTCTACCCAAAACCTCAGAATGTAACCTTGTTTGGAAACAGGGTCTTTGCAGATGTAATTAAGGTTCCTGCGATGAGATCATGCTGGATTTCATGTGGATCCTAAACGCAGTGACTGGTGTCCTTATAAGAATGGAGGCAGAGAGGGAGAGGGATGAGGGTTGTGTGGAGGTGGAGGCAGAGACTGGAGCGCTGCAGCCACAAGCCAAGGACACCAGGCGCTTGCAGAAGCTGGAAGAGAAGGAACAGATCCTTCCTGCTGACACCTTGACTTTGGACTTCCGTCCTCCAGAGCTGTGAGAGAATAACTTCCTGTTGTTTCTGTCATTTAAGTCTGTGGCAGTTTGTCACAGCAGCACAAAGCCCTAGCCCTAGTGTCAAATCAGCAATGAAAGGGAAATCGGGAAACCCAACCACGGGCTCTAAGAAAGGCAGCAATGGGCTGCCCGTGGCAGGGCCCTGAGCTGGCCGTGTTGTCCCTGATCCCGGGAGATTCGGGTTCTGAGCCCCGAGTATGAACAGGAGCCATTCAGTCTGTGTCCAGACATCCCTCCCCGCTGCGTGGCATGCACGAGAACAGCTCACCTTTGTGGTCTCTGATGCAGCAAGTGCTGTCCTTGATGTCTCACGGTGAATGAGAATGGATGAACGCACACACATCATGGCGTTTCAGCCTCACAACAACCACAGGAGGCGGCAGCTGTTCTTTCCCCATTGTCCGGTAAGGAAGGGAAGTTGCAGAGGGTAAAGTGACTTGCCCAAGGTCACCCGGTTAGTTAGAGGCCGTGCTGGGGTCAAACCCAGGTTAGTGGGCTCCAGGGCAGGGGGGGTCTTCCCACCATACAGGCCGCTGTCAGCAAATCAGGGGAGCTGGGGACAGGGGAGGGGACTGGGACCCACGTCGGAATTCTGAATGGCCCCAGGGAAGGCACATCCCAGGCCAGTGTCCTCCGTGGATCTGGGAGACGGCGGGAGGGAAGGGAAGGGGGACCAGGGCCTCAGGTACTTGGCACTATCCACCAAATGGGATGTCTTGCACAGCTTGGAACATAATCCAAACATAAACCACCGCTAGAGCACTTGGCAGGCTTCACCGTTAAGCAAATAAAAGGCACTAACTCCGCACGCTGCCTTCCTTCCCAGGGAGACGCTGAGATGGCCGGAAAGGTCAGTCACGCTCAGAAGTGCACTGTGGAAAAGCAGAAATCAGTGCGTGAGGGATATTTGTTCTTCCTGCATACTTTTGTGTTTAGCTACGCTTTTCCATGCACATTGTAGAAAAAGAAAAAATACACAGCTTTGAGGGTTTTTTTGATTTCTCTTCTGGCTACAACCCCTGGGGGCCTCCGTCAGCCCGCGGGAAGCCAGAGCGCAGACATAGGAGGGGCTGTCTGTGGGGGGCAGTCGCCCCTTCTCAGCCGCAGACATCATGGGGTCCGTGGAGGGAGATGGCTTGATGCGGGTCCTTCTGGGGGAAGGACATGGGTCATTCATTCCTGGGGAGGAAGGAGGGCAGGAGATTGGCTCCATGGAGAGGGAGACCGAAAGCATCCAGATTTTGTGTCCTCAGACACTGGTGTCAGGGCAGGTTCCACAGGATTGCTGGACCAGCTCGCCCTGCTTAAATGGCCCTGGGACAATACGGGTTTCCAGACGCTCCCCAGGGCCAGCCAAGGGGCAGTGCAAAGGTTCACGTGGGGCAGGACCAGGATCACCCAGGTCACTACTAGAGCTCACCCAGGACAGTATCAAGGCTCACCCAGAGCAGGAGGACCAGGAATTACCTGGGGACAGGACAAGAGCTCACCCAGAGCAGGACCAGGGTTCACCCAGGGCAGAACAAAGGCTTACCTGGGGACAGGACCAGGGCTCACCCCGGAGCAGGGCTCGCCGAGGGCAGTACACTCTGTGCTGGTGTCTGCTCTGAATCCAGAGGCCCCTTAGGGAGCCATGAGAGGGAGAAGGCCCTGAAGGAGGGAGGCAGCACCCTGGTCACAGGTGCCCATTCTGGGCCTAGAAGGAGGTAGGTTCACGTCTGCCAGGCCCTGCCTCTTATTTCTGGTTGTCTTTGGGCAAGTCACCCAACCCCTGAGGCCCAACATCTGCAACAGAGAATCTCCCGAGCTGTCCCTGTGTCTGAGTGGCACTGTGGGGGTGGATGAGAGACGGCGAGTCAAGGCTTAGCTGGGTGCCTGGACTATAACAGCACCCAACAGCTACAGTCAGCAAATGTTACCATCGATTACCTCCACCTACCGCACTGGAGAATCCCAAATTGCCCTCTGGAATTGCACCAAGAGAACCGAAGCAGAGAACCCTAGAGAAGGAACAGGAGAGCAACCCAGTGGCTCCTCTCTCACATCCAGGGTCCACCTTCCACAACCCCCTTCTTCTTTCCTGGTCGCCCAGCTGGGACCAAATCAAACCATCCCCTGTCCTCCCCTGGACTGCGGCGCCACAAGGCACAGAGCGGGAAGCTGCCCACCTTCCTCCAAATTCGGAGGCAGCTCTATTTTCATTCTATCCTGAAATGAAATCACATCCCCAGTGGCTCCTGAACGTGAAAGCCAATCTCACACCCCGACCTTCCAGCCAGACTTTGATACCGCCACTGTACCCTGCAGGGAGCAGGCGAGCGCCCTTTCTCACCCCTCCTCCAAGGAAAGCCATTCAGAGAAAGTGGAGGCTGACTGGCCTCATGTCCGGATTAACACAGAAAGTTCCATTTATGAGCCTGATGCATAGAGTGAAATAGCCGCTACTACGCCTCCAACGCCAGGCACTGTGCTAAGTGCTTAGCACACGTCGATTCATGAGATGCCCCACAACACCTGATCAGCCAGGTTTAATTATCCCCATTTGAGAGATGAGAAAGTGAGGCTCAGTTCCAGGAACCTGCCATAGGTCTCACAGCTAACAAGCCAGGGCGCCAAGACTGTGTTCCGCAGTCTGACCTAGCACCCGTCCCAAGGAACCTGGGGTGTTGCCAGGTGTGTATGTCTGGACCCCTCAGATGTCTTAGACTTAAGATTTTCATGCATTCAGAGTCCATTAGCTGACAGAAATTTCTGGAAGCCTTGAATGGCAGCAATTTACCTATAAAATATCCAAATTGGGAACATTGTTTCTGGTGAGCCTGTCAAAATGCCTGTCCCATCTGCACCCCTGCCCCCAGTTAAGAATATCAGCGTTTATTAAGACCACGGGGACTTCGAGCAGCCACTTCCAATTATTTCATTAGCAACTTTGGCTGCTCATTCCCACCCCTGAGACGAATATTTGGGGCATGATTGCAAGATACCATCTCTTCCCTGAAGCTGCTCTCATGTTGGCTAATTTGGCCCCTAAAATAAGAAGAGAATGCATGTTAGGTTTAGAAAGCCTGACAATCTTCCTGAAATAAGAGCAACCTTCTGGTTTCTAAGGGAGTTCCCTTTGGGGAGAGAAGGACCTTCTATCTCTGCAGGGGATGGCACAGATGGCATGTGCCTGACAAATCTGAGGGCTTGCTATTTCATCATGGATTCAGCCTGGATTTCCCCAGACCCCTAGATCCCAGCAAGGTTATGCCGCTGTGGATTGTGCATAGCGATTCAGTCCCTAGAAACCTCACAGAGAAAGGAGATGGCTCCCTGCGCCAAGTTAAACTGCAGCGTCATCGCAAGGGCAGAGCAGAGCAAAGCTGCACGGACACCCAGGCTTGCAGAGGTTAAACGGACCCAGGGTTAGGGTGCAGGGCTGTCTGACTCCACTCACCCTCCAAGGCCAGGCCGCGGAGTTTGGGCTTTAGCAATCTTTGCAAGGAGGACTGACATTCTAACGTTCGGCTTTGAGAAGATTCCTCTGAGAGCAAAGGAGGTTGGGAGCCAATACAGGCTGGTGCTGACATGCAGAAATGGGCAGCAACAGCTCCTTTGGGGTCAAGGCCAGGACACGATAGGAAGCGATGTGCACAGGAGACCCTCGCCAGGACATGGGAGGGAAAGAAGAGGCAGGAGGACCAGAGGTGACACGGAATGGAGAAGTGACGTAAGGGATGGCTGTGGTCAGTCTACAGGGATCTGAGGTCAGTTCAGCACAAGCCAAAATCGTGCTGAAATATCTGACATCTGAGAGACTCTCCCAACTGGTTCCATCAGCCATCCTTCCCTCTGGGACTTCTAAACGCAAGCCCTGTGTCCAGTGACGTCATTAGGAAGCATGTTGCTTCAACTCTCCACGAAGAAAGTCCTGCCCTGAGCACGATTTACCTCAAGGCTCCGAGCTCCCACAGAGGCCAGCCCTGGGCCTCCCCGCGCCCTCTGCCCGCATCCCCGGCACTGCCCCCCACGCACGGCTCAGACAGTCAGGGCAGGAAACACCTGGGAAGGTCTCTGCGACTTTACCAAACTGTAGCTGAAGACCTTGGTCATTATACCAACTAAAAAGTAATTAATTTATGGAACTAAATAAATTTCCCATTTTTACTTTTATTGCCAGGGAGTTCAGAGTTAAAAAAAAAAAAACCAATCAATTCAGTCTTCATTTCCTTCCTAGGGCCAGCAAATACTTATTTCTCAACTCCTTCAAGGAGGCCTTTTCCCTTTCATGTGAAGCTGTTCTGTTGCTTATGCATTTACCTCCATGAGCTGCAGCCAAGCTTCTCTGCAAGC
Organism: Avahi laniger; assembly: GCA_963575035.1. Lineage (NCBI taxonomy): Eukaryota > Metazoa > Chordata > Mammalia > Primates > Indriidae > Avahi > Avahi laniger. The sequence goes on along the minus strand of CAUYSK010112793.1, from coordinate 9,924 downwards.
AGGCAGGGGGCACGTCTCTCAAAGGATCAACTGCTCTGTGCCGCGCACAAACTACCGCCTCTCTGAGAGCACTGGCCCGGGCATTCTGGAGACACTCAGCACTGTCTGCTGTCTGGTTCTCGCCTCACCCAGAGTAAGAGTGGGTTATCTGTGTCCCCCCAAAAAGATACCGTAAAGTCCAAACCCCTGGTAGCTGTGAATGTGACCTTAGATGGAAATAGGGTGTTTATAAGATATAAGTGAGGATGATATCATACTGGCATAGGGTGGGCTCTTAATCCAACATAACGAGTATCCTTGTGAGAAGAGACACAAAGACGCGGACACACAGAGAAGAGCGCCACTTGATGACACTGACACAAAGAGGGACAAAGGCCATGAAATGATGGAGGCAGAGGTTGGAGCGATGCAGCTGCAGTCCAGGAACAGCAGGGACTGCTGGCAGCCACCAGGACCTAGGAGAGCGAGCGTGGCCCTGCCGACACCTTGAACCTACCCATGCCTGGCCCTCCATAGTCTTCTCCAATACCTGCCTGTTATGGGGTGACGCCAAAGAGACGTTGGAGTGCTAACCCCAGTATCTCAATGTGACCTTATTTGGAAATAGGATCTTTACACAGGTAATCAAGTCAGAAGGAGGTCATTAGGGTGGGACCTAATTCAATATGACTGCTGTCCTCATAAGAAGAGGAAATTTGGACACGGTCACACACATAGAGGGAAGATGGCCCTCTGCCAGCCAAGGAGAGAGGCCTGGAGCAGATTCCTCCCACAGACTCAGAAGGAACCGACTTCAGTGACACCCCAGTCTCAGATTTCTGGCTCCTAGAACTATAAGAGAATAAATTTCAGTTGTTTAAGCCACTCATTCTGTGATACCTTGTTATAGCAGCCCAAGCATATTAATCCACCACCTGACCTGACCTATGTTTGTTTATTTGTGTTTTCTTTGCTCCCAGTTACAATCTAAGCCCCTTGTGGACGGGGACTTTTTATATTTTATTTACTGCCGTATTCCAAGTGCCTGAAACAGTGTTTGGTATGAAGCAGTTGCTTAATAAATACTTGTGGAACAAATGACTAAATGTGTTCCTTGCTCACTCTGTGGCTGGCACCACACACGCATTATGCATCACCCACATCCCAACCCACGAGGCAGGCGAGATTGTCACTGTGGGAGGTTCCGGGGCTCTCCCCCAGCACATAGCGCCCGCCAGCTGACTTCAGCACTAGCTCTGCCTCATTCGCCTTCAGGGCGCCATTCCTGCCACAGGAGAGTGGAAGGACAGAGACCTTTCAGACAGAGAATTCAAAATAGCTGTTCTAAGGAATTCAGAAGCCTATCAGAAATTTAACAAAGAGATTGAAATGATTTTTAAAAATTAAGGAGAAATTCTGGAGCTGAAAAATTCACTTGACAAACTGAAAAATGCATCAAAGTCTCTCAACAGCAGAATTGATCAAGCAGAAGAAAGAATTAGTGAGTTTGAAGACAACCTATATGAAAATACATAGTCAGGAGAGAAAAAATAAAAAAGAATGAAACACGCCTACAAGATCTAGAAAATAGGTCAAAATGACAAATCTAAGAGATAATGGCCTTAAAGAGGAAGTAGAGAAAGAGATTGAGGTAGAAAGTTTTTTTGAAGAAATAATAACAGAGAACTTTTCAAATCTAGAGAAGGATATCAATATTCAGGTACAAGAGGGTCATAGAACACCAAGCAGATTTAACTCAAACAAGATTACCTCAAGGCATTTAATAATCAAGCTCCCAAAGGTCATGGATAAAGAAAGGGTCCTAAAGGAAGCAAATAACATGTAAAGGAGCTCCAGTACATCCGACAGCAGACTTCAGTGGGAACCTTACAGACCAGGAGAGAGTGGCGTGACCTATTCAAAATTCTAAAGGAAAAAAACTTATTCCTAAATAGTATATCCTTAAAAAATATCTTTCGATCATGAAGAAGAAATAAAGACTTTCCCAGACAAATGAAAGCTGAGGAATTTTGTCCACATCAGACTTGCCCTACAAGAAATGCTAAAGGGAGTTCTTCAATCTGATAGAAAGGATGTTAAAAAACAATAAGAAATCATCTCAAGGAATAAAACTCACTGGTAACAGTAAGTACACATATACAGAATACTCTATTGGTGTAATTGTGGTGTGTAAAACACTTATATCCTGAGTAGGAAGACTAAAAGACAAACATATAAAAAGTAATAACTGCAAATTTTTAGCAGATAGATAGTATAAAAAGATATAAATGGAAACAACAAAAAGTCAAGAAGTGGGAGAGGGGGAAGGAGTTACAAAGTGTAGAGTTTTTTTTAGCCTTCCCATTTCTTGTTTGTTTGTTTCTTTGTTTTTTTCACAATCATAGTTAAGTTGTCATATGTTTAAAATAATTGATTATAAGATGTTTTTGCAAGCCTCTTGGTAATCTCAAATCGAAAACCTACAACACGTACACAAAAAAATGAAAAGCCAGAAATTAAAACATACTATCAGAGAAAATCACTTTTATACAAAGAAAGATAGGAAGGAAGGAAAGAAAGAAAGAAGGAAATGTGATACATTATATCATCAGAATGAAGGACGAAAACCATATGATCATTTCAATTGATGCATTCAATTGAAAAACATTCAATAAAATTCAACATCTCTTCATATAAAAACTGTCAAAAAAACTGGGTATAGAAGAAACATAGCTCAACACAATAAAAGTCATATATGACACACCCACAGCTAGTATCTTACTGAATAGGGAAAAACAGAAATTCTTTCCTCTAAAATCTGGAACAAGACAAGGAGGCCCACATTCACCACTGTTATTCAATATAGTACTGGAATTTCTAGCTAACACAATCAGACAAGAGAAAGAAATAAAAGGCATCCAAAGTTGGGAAAGAAGTTATCCTCGTTTGCAGACCATATGATTTTATATTCAGAGAAACCTAAAGACTCCACCAAAACATCATCAGAACTGATAAACAAATTCAGTATAGTTGCAGGATTCAAAATCAACATACAAAAATCAATAGCATTTCTACATGCCAACAGTGAACAATTTCAAAAAGAAACCAAGAAAGTAATCCCATTTACAATAGCTACAAATAAAATAAAATATCTAGAAATAAACTTAGCCAAAGAAATGAAAAATCTCTACAATGAAAACTATAAAACATTCAAAGAAATTGAACAGTACACAAAAAAATGGAAAGATATTCCTTGCTCATAGATTGTAAGAATCAATATTGTTAAAATGTGCATACTACCCCAAAGCAATCTACAGATTCAGTGCAATCTCCATCAAAATACCAATGACATTCTTCACAGAAATAGAATAAATAATCCTAAAATTTATATGAAACCACGGAAGTCCCAGAATAGCCAAAGCCATTCTGAGCAAAAGGAACAAAACTGGCGGAATCCCATTACCTGACTTCAAATTATACTACAGAGGTGCAGTAACCAAAACACTATGGTATTGGCATAAAAACACACCCATCGACCAGTGGAACAGAATAGAGAATCCAGAAATAAATCCACACATCTATACTGAACTAATTTTCCACAAAGTCACCAAGAACATACTGGGGAAAAGGATAGTCTCTTCAATAAATGGTCCTGGGAAAACTGGATATTTATATGCACAAGAGTGCAACTAGACTCCTATCTCTAGCCATATAAAAAAATCAGATCAAAGGGCTGAGCACAGTGACTCATGCCTGTAATCCTAACACTTTGGGAGGCCAAGACAGGAGGATTGCTTGAGGCCAGGAGTTCAAGACCAGCCTGAACAACATAGAGAGACCTTGTCTCTAAAAAAAATAGAACAATTAGCCAGGCATGGTGGCACATGCCTGTAGTCCCAGCTACCAGGAGGCTGAGGCAGGAGAATTGTTTGAGCCCAGGAGTTTGAGGTTGCAGTGAGTTATGATCAGACCACTGCACTCTAGCCCAGACAACAGAGTGAGATGCTGTCTCAAAAAAAAAAAGGATTAAACTCCATAACATTTGAAATTATGAAACTACTAAAAGAAAACATAAACATTGGGGAAATGCTTCAGGACATTGGTCTGGGTATGATTTCTTAAGTAAAAACCACAGGCAATCAAAGCAAAATTGCACAAATGGGATCACATTAAGCTAAAAAGCTTCTGCACAGCAAAGGAAACAATCTACAAAGTGAAGAGACAACCCACAGAAAGGGAGAAAATATTATTTGCAAACCGCCCATCTTGCAAGAGATTAATAACTATAATATAAAATTAGCTCAAAAAACTCAGTAGGAAAAAATCAAATAAATTGATTAAGAAATGGGCAAAAGATCTGAATAGACATTTCTTAAATGAAGACATCACATAGCCAGGTATATGAAAAAAGTGCAATATCATTGGTTATCATAGAAATGCAAATCAAAGCTAGAATGAGATATTATCCCACTCCAGTTAAAAATGGCTTTTATCAAAAAGACTGGCAATTTAGCCAGGTGTGGTATCATGTGCCTATAGTCCAAACTACTAAGGAGGCTGAGGTAGGAGGATCACTTGAGCCCAGGAGTCTGAGGTTGCAGTGAGCTATGATGATGCCACTGTACTCTAGCCTGGGTGACAGAGTAAGACTCTGTCTCAATTAAAAATAATATTAAAAAAAGACAGGCAATAATGAATGCTAGTGAGGATGTGGAGAAAGGGGAACCCTGTACACTGTTGGTGGGAATGTAAGTTGGTGCAACCACTATGGAAAACAGTATGGAGGTTCCTCAAAAAACTAAAAATACAACTACCATATGACCTAGCAACCCCACTGGTAGGTATATATCCAAAAGAAAGGAAATCAGTATATCACAAAGATACCTGTACTCTCATGTTTGTTGCAGCACTATTCACAATAGCCAGGATTTGGAATCAACCTAAGTGTCCATCAGTGGATGAATGGATAAAAAAACATGGTTATACATGCACAATTTAATATTATTAAGCCATAAAAATAAATGAAATCCTGTCATTTGCAACAACATGGATGGAACTGGAGAACATTATGTTAAGTGAAATAAACCAAGCACAGAAAGACAAATCTCGTATGTTCTCACTCATATGTGTGAGCTAAATAGTATTAGGTTATTAAGTATTAAATGTCTGATTTCCTTAAGTACTAAGTTTGACAGTTGATATCTCTGACATTTTACTTTGACACTTCTTGTTTTATGTTTATTGTGAAGGTACATCCTCAGTCTTTCAAACGGGTGTTTTGGCTTGTGATCATCTTTCAAAATTTTTTAGAGCAATTTTTGTGAAACCATGGATAGATAAGTCAAAATTTTGTGCTATTTTCAAATATGAGTTCTTTCATGTAACCAATACAGTGCAGACAGCTCAAAACATGAACGAAGTGTTTGAGAAGGATGTGGCTAATGAACACACAGTACGTCCATGGTTTGAGAAGTCCCATTCTGGTGACTTTAATCTTGAAAATGAGTCACAAGAGCAACCTGAGACCAAGGTGGATAATGTTGAGCTGAAAGCTGTAGTGGAAGTGAATCCATCTCAACCCACACGTGAATTAGCAGCAAGGTTTGACATTACTATTCCAACAATATTGGACCATGGGTAGATGGGTTCTGAGTGAATTAAACAAGCGTCAGAAGAGAAATCATCTTGAAGCTTGCCTTTCTTTGCTGTCATGTCATAAAGGCAAATCATTTCTACACCGTATTATTACGTGCGATGAAAAATGGATTCTTTTTGACAATCTGCATAATGGTTGAATAAAGATGAAGTGCTGAAACACAGTCCAAAACCAAATATTCATCAAGAAAAGCTAATGGTGTCTGCTGGGTGGTCCAGCACTGGTATTATCCACTATAGCTTGATGGAACCTGGTCAGTCGATTACAGCAGGAGTCTACTGCAACCAATTAGATGAAATGATGAGGATGTTTGCAATTAAGCAGCCAAGATTGGTCAATAGAGAAAGGACAATCCTCTTGCAAGACAACGCTCGACCACATGTCACACAAAAAACACTCCTCAAACTACAGAAGCTGGACTCGCAAACTCTCTGTCATCCACTGTATTCACCAGACCTTGCACCAGGCTTCAGACCACTTCTTTCAAGGAAAAATATTCAATTCTCAACAAGCTGTGGAAAACGCCTTTTGTGATTTCGTTGCCACTCACTCTCCAGGCTTCTTCTCTGCTGGCATAAAAAAGCTGCTGTTAAGATGGCAACACCATGTCGATAGTTTAGGTGCATGCTTTGATTAATTGTGCTGCTTCTTGTTTGAGATATAATAAACTTTTGATTTAAGATTGGACACTTCATATTTATGACCTAAATAAAACAATTGATCTCATGGAGACAGAGAGTAGAATGATGGTTGCTAGGGGCTGGAAAAGGTCGCAGGAAGCGGGGGATAGAGTGGGGATGGGTAATGAGTGCAAATCTATAGTTAGCTAGATAGAATGAACAATATTTGATAGCACAACAAGGTGACTATAGTCAACAATAAGCTATGATGTACTTCAAAATAACTAAAAGAGTGGAATTGGAATGTTCCTAACACAAAGAAGTGATAAACACTTGAGGTGATGGATACTCCAATTACCTTCATTTGATTATTGCACATTGTATGCCTGTATCAAAACATCACATGTACCCTATAAATATATACAGCATTAGTACCCATAATAATTAAAAATAAAAAAATTTTTTTAAAAAGGAGGCTTAATTCAGATATGGTTTGTAAGATGATATATCAGCTATAAATGGCCCCTAAACACATAGTTGTGCTCTTCCCAAAGCTAACAAAAAAGTTGTTTTTTTCAAAAACACCCTTCCTCTGAATCAAGGTGGCCATCAAAATTTTCATGCAGAAAAGAGAGAGTGAGACCTTTGTCTTACCAATTCAATTCAATTCAATGAATATTTATTGAGTTCCTGTCTGTGGCAGCCATTGTTTCTGGGTGCTAAAACTTCAGTAGTGAACAAAATAGACAAAAATACTTTTCCCTTCTATAATTACATTCTACTCAGGGAGACAATAAACAAACTAAATAGGTAAAGTATATGGTATATTTAGTTGGTGCCCAATTCTAAGGAGAAAAACAAAGCAATATACGGATAAATAGTGAAAATTTTAGATATTAAATAGGTTGGCCATGGAAGGTCTCAATGAGAGGGTGACATTTGGATAAAGACCTGAAGGAGCAAATCAAGAGGATATCTGAGGGACGGGCATCTCAGGCAGAGGGGACGGCAGAAAAAATATATTTAATAAAGACTAACCAACACAACTTTGAAATTGAGGGACCAAAAGGGGCTATCAAGATATAAGATAAAGTTAAGAGATTAAAATTCTATGGCCTTGGTACAGGAATAGACAATAAAGTAATGAAATAGAACAGAGAGTCCAGAAACAGCATGTATGAGATTTTAAAATATAATTAAGGAAGCATCTTCAAAGAGTAGGAAAATGATGAGCTAGTCACTAAATGGTGAAAGGAAAATTGGAGCAACTTTTTAAAAAGTCTTGTTTAGAAAAAAGGGGTTGATTAAAGGAGTTGACTCACCTCATTCCCTTTACAAAAAGAAATTCCAAAATCTGAGGGAAAATCATTGAAATATTAACAGAAGATATATGAGACTATATTTATGTTCATAGAGCAGGATGATATTCATATAAAAGACACAAAAAGCTAAACCACAAGGGAAAAAACTCAGCAAACTAGGAATTCAGTGGAACTTCCTCAACTTCATAAAGAATACCTACAAAATCCTACCACTACCATCTTACTTAAAGGGAATAGACTGGATGCTTCCCCCTAAAGATTAAGAATAAGGAAAGGGTGTCCTCTCTCTTTATACTGGAAATCTTAACTAGTGCAATAAGAGAAGAAAAGGAAATAAAATGCCTATAAACTGAAAAGGAAGAAATAAAGCTGCATTTGTTCAGAGATGACGTGATTGTATAAATTCCAAAGAATCCAAAAAAATCAATTGATGGAACTAATGAGTGTAGCAAAATGGAAGGATACAAGGGTAATTATACAATAGTCAATTCCTCTTTATTATACGAGCTATCAATAATTAAAATTTTAAATCTTTAAATGTCATTTATAATAGCATTAAAAAAACGAAATAGGCATAAATCTAACAAAATATGTAAAAGATTTGAATTTGGAAAGCAACAGAACACTAATAAAAGAAATCAAAGAAAATCTAAATAAATGGAGAAACATTCCACATTGACAAATTATGACTCAGTATTGCTAAGATGCACCACATGTACTCACCATTAAATTGGTGTTAACTGATCAACACATAAGTGTACATATAAGAATAACATTTATTAGCTATCGGGCAGGGGGGAGGGGGGAGAGGGAGGAGGGGACGGCTATATGCATACACAAAGAGTGCAATGCGCACCATCCAGGGGATGGACACGCTTGAAGCTCAGACTTGGGGGGAGAGGAGGGGCAAGGGTAACATACGTAACCTAAACATCTGTACCCCCATAATATGCTGAAATTAAAAAAAAATATATTACTAAGATATCAATTCTTCCCAACATGATGTACAGATTCAAAGCAATTCCAATCAAAATCTCAGCAATCTATTTTATAGATACTGAAAAACAGATTCTAAAACTTATTTAGAAAAGCAAAAGACCTAGAATAACCAACACAATGATGAAAAAGAACAAAGTTGGAGGACTCACATTACCTCATTTCAAGATTTACTGTAAATCTACAGTAATCAAGCGGGTGTAGTATTAGCAAAAGAATGAGAATATAATGAATGGAACAGAAGAAATCCCAGAAATAGTCATACAAATATAGTCAACTAATCTTTGATAAAGACATAAAAGCAATTCAATTGATAAAAAATAGTCTTTTCAACAAAATGGTGTCGGAAATAGACATCTATATGTAAAAATATGAACCTAGACACAGATCACGCACCTCTTACAAAAATTATTTCAAAATCAGCATAGACCTAAATTTAAAATGTGAAACTATAAAAGTTCTAGGAGAAAATCTACATGACCTGGGGTTTATTGATGAGTTTTTACATGCAACACTAAATGTATGATCCATGAAAAAAATTGTGATAAGATGGACTTTATAAAATTAAAAACTTTTGCTGTTCAAAGGACACTGTTAAAATGATGAAAAGATAAGACACAGACTGGGAGAAAATATTTGCAAAACATATGTCCAATAAAGGACTTCTACCCAAAATAAAGAAAGAACACCTAAAATTCAGTACCAAGAAAAGGAACAGTCCAAAATAAAAATGGCCAAAAGTTCTGAACAGACACCTCATCAAAAAAGATATGTAGAAGGCAAGATAGTAGATTTAAACCCATTCATATCAGTAATTACATTAAATATAAATGGTCTAACCACTGCAATTAAAGGCAGAGATCATCAAATTGAATAAAATAAGCAAAACCTAACTATATATATGCTGTCCACAAAAAATGCAGTTTAAATATAGAGACACAAATAGGTAAAAAGTAAAAAGATGAAAAAAAGCATGCCAGGTAAATACTAATCATGAAACATCTGAAATGATTATGATAATATCAGACATAGCAAATGTCTGGACCAGGAATATTACCTGAGAGAGAGAAAAAAATTATAATAATAAAAGGGCCAATTATTTAAGAAGTCATACGATATTAAATACGACCATGTCCAACTACACAGCTTTAAAATATGTAAAGTAAAAATAAGAAAACTGAAGGAAGAGGCCAGGCATGATGGTTCACTCTTGTAATCCTAGCACTCTAGGAGGCCGAGGCAGGCGGATTGTTTGAGCTCAGGAGTTCAAAGCCAGCCTGAGCAAGAGCAAGACCCCGTCTCTACCAAAAATAGAAAGAAATTAATTGGACAGCTAAAAATATATAGAAAA
>CAUYSK010112790.1:0-11593 GCA_963575035.1 Avahi laniger | reverse complement strand
AGGGGAGGGTCCGCCTAATGGTCAGAAAGTGGTAAAATTTCTCATTTTTTTTCCTTTTTTCCTTTCTCTCCAGCCTCCCCTCCTCCACCCGCCAGGCAATACCACAGTTGCTGCAGCAGCACCGAAACACTGACGGCAGCCAGGCATGTCCCTAAACTCTAAGGGAGATGAAATCTTTCCTGTGACCAGAGAACTGAGATCCTAAGAGTGTGGGACAAATCTCTGTTGCTCTTTTTCTCACCCAGTCCTCCTATAGCTTGGCCCAGGATGCAGATAATCACAGCAATTGTGTGGAAGAGTGAGAAAACAAAAACCCAAGCTTTCTGGCGAGAAAACAGAGAAGGAAGTTTTCAGGGAACAGGAAAGTGTCAGAGAGGTCATAGAGAAAAGGGAGATTAAGAGAGTGATCCCATAACATTGTGTATGAAATCTTGGTCTTACCTGAGTTTGAGAAATGAGCTACAGGGCAGAACACTGCTCTAGTTCCAGACTGTCAACTAACTGGTGGCACAGAATTGGGGCTTATTCAAAGAGCACTGCACATACTTGAACACAGAAGCCTTCAAAACAACTGTTATAATCATGCTTCAAGACGTAAGGGCAGATGCTTTTGAAATGAATAGAAAGCCAGAAAATCACAGAAAAAGTAGAAAATATTAATATAAAGAAGAAACAAATGCAAATTTTGAAATCAAAAAACACAATAGCAAAATTAACAATTCACTAGATTGGCTCAATAGCAGCAGAACAGAGAGGGCAAAGGGAAGAGTCTGTAAATGCGAAGATAGAAATTATCCAATCTGCGCACAAGAGAAAAAAATTAAAAGAGAAATAAACAGAGTCTTTGATACCTCTGGTGCGACACCAACAGGTTTAATATTCATGTCATCAGGAGTTCCAAAATCAGAGGACAAAGACTGCAGTGCAGAAAAAAAAATAAAAAAATAGTAACTGAGAAACTCCCTAAATTTGTCACAATTCTCAAATAAAAACAAGCCAGGACTTCCACGAGGAGTGGCTTTATTTAGAAAGAAAGATTATTGCAACAGGGAGAACATGCTGATCTCAGAAATCCGTGATATCTCAAAATCATACATACAAAGGTGTGTTTTTTTCAATAGGTAAAAGAGGAGCAAGCAGAGGGAAGCAGCATCTTTGTAGGGAAAGTTGGGCAAGCAGCGGGCAATGTCCAGTTGGCCCGACGGAAAAGGGGCCTTGCTGTGGTCAGCTGATTCCCAGGAGAGGCTGAGGGTGTGCTCAGGCTCAAGTGTGAGGAGAGTTCAGGGGCCTGGAGGAAAGAGGGAAGCCTCACTGGAGCTTGGTCAAGACCAAGTGGAGGGTAAGGAGTAGACGATTATGAGCACTTGGTCAAAAGACAAACACATAAAGAATTCAGAAGCTCAGCAAATTTGAAAGACTTCCATTTCTGATATTTCAAGCACATTATGTTCAATCTGCTGGAAACTCAAGAGAAAAAAATCTTGGGTGCAGCCAGAGAAAATCGATGCATTGCCTATAGCTGAACATGTAACATTATGGAAAAGACAAAACTACTTCTACAGAAAGCAGATCATGGGTTGCCAAGGGTTAGTTGTAAGCGGAGGGTACGACTCCAGTGGGGTAATAGGATTGAATACTGTGGCATGAGGGAACTGTTCTGTATCCTGATTATGGTGCGGGTCACACAAATCTATACACATATTAGAATGTACAGAACTGTACACCAAAAGTCAATTTTATTACATGTCAATTGAAAAAGGAAAAGAAAATTTAAAAAAGAATATACCCAAAAGACATGTAAACTCATTAGTCATTAGGGAAGCGCAAATTAAAGCCAAAATAAGATACAATTATATACACAGAGAATGGGTTGAACGAAAAAACTAAACTACTAATGCTGGTAAAGACACGAAGCAGCTGGGACTCTCATATGCTGCTAGTGGGAGTGTCGACTGAAACAGCTGCCTTGGAAAACTGTCTGATGTCATCTAGAAAAATTGAAAACCCTATCTGACACTTTGACCACGTCTGAGGACCCTGTCATTCCACTTTTAAAGATGCACCTGACAGAAACGGAGCACATAAGCTCTAACAGACACATTTGAGAACATATATACATGTGTGCATCATTCCTAATAGCTCCTAAGTGGACACAACACAAACGTGCATCCGTACTACAACGAACAGGTCCTTGCTGTGTGTGCTGACCGCGAAGGATGCCACAGCGATGGAAACAAACGCCCCACTGCGTCCACCCCACAGCTGCAGGGACAATCCTTGAGAGCAGGGCGCCAGACAAAGAGTACTGTGTGATTTGATTCCACTCATATGAAGTTCAAAAACAAGCAAAAGTAGGCTGTAGAGCTTAGCAGGGCTCACCTTGATGAAAAACTAAAAATAAACCCCAAACTGCCTGGTAGGATCACGGTGGTTATCTTTGTCAGCAGAAAGAAGGGTGCATGATTAAGAATGTCGGGGCTTCCAGGGTTCTAGCACTGTTTGATTTCTTGACCTAGGTAGAAGTTATAAGGATATTCACTTTATTAAAATGCTATTTGTGGATTGCGTATTTTTCTCTAAGAGTATGATTTCAAAATTTAAAAAAAAATACTTGAAAAAGAAAGGACAACAAAAAGCCGTGGCTACATTCAGGAAAAGACTAATAAGCTCTATAGCAATGAAAGTTAAACAATAACTCTGGGCGTAAGTTAATTAAGAGTAGGCACAGAGTACACATTAGATCACCAAATGAAACTCGATCCTCCTGTTCAGATGGCAGGTCCTTCTGAAATGCATTACTTAGCTCCTGCAGGAGCGAAGCAAGGCTGTCATTGCTGCACCGTCTTCACGTCAGGGACGGCGTCAATCCATAGGTGTGCTCTACCACTGCGGGGTGGAGGAGTGCGTAGACAGAGAGACGACAGACCACAGATAGGCGGGTAGCTGATAGATAGAAAGACTCTCATACATATTGGAAGGTAGTTCAAAGCCCAGCCACAGCCAAGATTAGTGAATTAGAAAAGAATGCCTTGTTTCTTTTAGCTGAGATGATTTTACAGTGACTTAATAATATTTAAAAGTAAATTCTACTATGAGGGTTGCAGGCAAAATACAAGGAAAATGCCTGAATATGCAATGCTCTTAGACACCGCGAGTGTCTGTGTGTTTGTGAGGAGCTGCAGTACCAAGTCCTCTGTTTGTCCTTAAGACCGGCCGTGTCCCGCCTGAGGACCTGGAGCCGGCGCAGATGCCCCCCCAGGACCCCTGCGGGGACCTTCCCCACGCGGCGGTGAGGAAGACTGAACTTGCACGAGCACGTTAGTCAAACAGCAAGGCTCCAGTGATTTCGAAGACTACTTCTTTTAAAATGCTCCATCTTCTCACCCTAAAGCGGTTATGTTAACTGAGCATTCTTTCTAAGTTGTCAGAATGAAAGGGAAATTTAGCTTTCAACACGCACACATCAGGAGCGGGATCTCCTTGTGGGAAAATTATCCGCCACGCGACGGCTGCCGTGAGAGAAGATGAAAGCGCGGGAAAACGGCTGCCGGTCAGCGGCCTTGGTCCCCCCGTGGTCGGGAGCAGCGTCAGCTCTCTTCTCCGTCCGGTGCTGGAGGAGGAGGGTGCGGTAGCGCCTGTGCCCCGACTGTGAGGGGCCGCAGCACGCGTGCGCGCCTGCAGGCTGAAGCGCGGCGGCAGGGCTGGCCCTCGCAGCTCACCGCGCAACCACAGCGGCGGGAGGAGCAAGGAGTATCTCCTCATGCGCAGCCCTTCGTCACCATCCACACACACTTCGACCAAGCAATGCCACTCCTGGGATTTATCCTACGGAAATATTTGCTCAACTGTGCAAGAATAAGTGTACAAAAATGCTCGCTTTGTTACAGTGCAAACTTTTAAACACATGACCATCAGTGAATAGCTGCATAAGCAGAGCACAGCCGTTTCTCAGTGTCTGCAATAGTCAAGTTCTATGAAATTGCCATGGATACGGAGTTAGCAAGTTCTGAACCAATACAGAAATACCCAGAATAATGTTTGACTAAAATGTCTGGGGACCGTGGTCCAGCCAGGCTGACACATAAAATTAACCCCCACACCTGGGAACTAGGATTGGGCAGCAGGAAAATGTGAACATGCCCACATACTCGCTACCTAGAGCAACATCAGCAAAAGTAAACAGCCGCTGGCACCTCCCAGTCCCAGAATGTGTCATCTACCTTGTCTCTGAAGTCCAGCTTCCTCTCACTCCTCACCGTCCACCCACGCTAGGCCACCACTAAATCCTGTGAACTGTTCTTCCAAAGGCTGCTTGAAGCTGTCTCCTCCTTCGTATCCGCTGTGCTAGCCCACATGCTCACCGCATCCCTGAGTCCAGGCTTGCCCATCCTAAAATCCTCTCCTCTTTGCATGAGGAGTGGCCGATCTAAACTTCAACTCTCAATCTCGTTTAAAGGCATTAACAGCTAAAGCCTGCAGTGCGTCGACTAAGGCTGCGTGGGTCGTGGCCTGTGACAAGGTAGCTGCCCCTTAGTCTCACCATCTCACACCCACATGTCCATGAAATAGGCTCCTGAGGGCCCATAAATTACACTGTTTCACATTTCTGAGTGACAGGCGTCAGTCCATTTCGCACTGCTATAAAGGAACGCCTGTAGCCGGCTAATTTATAATGATAAGAGGTTTATGGGCTCGCCATTCTGCAGGCTGACCAAGAAACATGACGTGAGCCCCTGCTTCTGGGGAGGTTCAGGGAGCTTCCAATCAAGGCAGAAGGAGAAAAGGGTGCCAGCGTGTCACCTGGTGAGAGAAAGAGCAAGACAGAGAAGGAGGCACCAGGCTCTTTTAAACAACCCGCTCTCTCATGAACTAATACAGTGAGAACTCGCTCAAGACCTGGGGAGGGCACCAAGCCATGCATGAGGTACGTGCCCCCAGGATACAAACACCTGCCACCAGGCCCCACTTCCGACACCTGGCATCTAATTTCGACATGACATTTGGAGGGGCCAAACATCCAAACCATATCAAATGGATTACATGGCTCCTTCTTTCTGGAGCACATGTCCTGATTCTGATATTACATCTGGCTACATTTCTGCTAGCCTTTAAGAGAGCCCAGGTGTCAGCCTTTGGAATAGCAACCCCCAGCCACCGCGGCACTTCCTTCCCTAGTACTTCAAGAAGCTTGTGCTTGGCGGAACAAACCCATCAACCTGGTGGAGTGGCCCTCTCTCCACCCACCTGCTCACTATGTCTCCAGAGGGGCAGACAGAGCCCAGCCTGTGGACACAGGCCTTAGCACATACTGGGCAACCAATAAATATTTCCCGAACTAAACATTCCTTTCTACTTCCTGTTCTTCTAGCATTAAAAAAATGAGTATATTTTTTGCCATGAAAAATTTTACCATCACTAACATAAAACTCAATCAGATTGAGAAATTTCCTTTGGTCCCTATTATTAATAATTAAAAGGAGATGTGAAAGCATTAAGAATCAGAAAAAAGATTTTATGAAAGAAAAGCCTAATATCAAATTGTCTAACCTCTCTGTAGTTCTCTGCAAGTCTTTCCTAAAGCCTTGTCATTGTCATGCTGTTGCAGTGCCAATAATTTCTGCACAACAGTGTTGAGTTATGCTAAGTATGCGGGGGCCCTGTGTCTCCAAGGACACCTCACCGGTGGTACCTGAGGAAATGTACTGTTAAACCTAACTAGACCAAAAATATAGCTAAAGCTAACAAAGCTCTCTCTCTTTGACAAAATGTGGTAACAGACAAAAAGGATCCTTCTGGTATGTGATTTTTGCCATCTTGGTTCACTGTGAACTGGTTCATGGTGAGGCTGACTTGTGAGTTAAAGAGAGTTTGCTGTCCTTGAGAGAGACAGAGATGCTCGCATATCCTAAGAGAATGGAAATTTCTTATGAATTCATCAGCACGACGGAGAAAAGGAGCTGTATTTATTGAAAGTCTGCTACGTGTCAAGGAGGACTCTAGATTGATTCAGAGAGGTTAATTAACTTTCTCAAGGTCATGAGACTATTAATCAACAAAGATGGGACTATTTGCTTAGCTGATTGCGGTAACCAAACTGTTTTAGGCATAGTTCAGTAAAGACTTCTTCTAGAAGCTCTCCATACCTTTTCCATTGTTTCTTACACTAAAAGCAAGCCATGTCTTCCATAGAAACATCAACAATACAGCAACAATTTGATTACCACATAGGTCATTGTCCATTTAATCTTCCTAAACTTTTACAATAATTACGTCACATTCTTTTCCCAACTACCTCTGATGTCTTTCTATTTCACAAGAAAAAAGCCTAAGATATATAACATTACTCCAATCAAATTTCCAGCTTTCACTTTTCAGCACAGGCTCTCCACTGCAGCCTGCCTGGCCTCCGCGTCATCCTAGCCTTGATAAAGTTAGTGGGTTTTACCTCTTTTTGCTAACAGGGATTTAGAGTAAGTTCCAATGCAAATTCCAGTACAGTTTTCAAACATTATGGTTTCTACAGCAATCTCATTTTTATTTTTTTAAACCTTCAGCAACACAAATAAGTTTATGATCTGGAATAATAATTGCTAAAAAAATTATTTAGATATTAAAGATATACGTTGGAAATCACACACCCTTATTCACAATACTGAATTATACTGATGATATTGCAAGTCTATTTGCAGAGAGGGAACTACCATACATCCGCGAGGCAATAAAACTAGGTGGAACAGAAATAAATTCTAAAAATTGTCACATCAATTCACTCTCCTGGCCAGAACACACTCGGGGGATAGAGTCTGGACATCTATTAATATTTGGCTCTAGTAAAAGATTGTCATACATCATAGAGAATATTCTGTTTTTTAAATAATTTAGAGTCCTTTTATTAGTTAATATGAATAATATTGCCATAAATACAATTTTTGTTATAGTTTTCTGATGAGATTTTCAGTTTTATTTCATTTTTCTTTGGCAATAATTTCAGTATTTTGACAGATGACAGAGTAAGTTACTTCCTTCCTTCCTGATACACTCAGCGCTGCACGTTTCTCACTGTGGGAGGTTTTCGCCCACACTGTTTACTGTGGTTAAAATTCCTATCTGTCCCCAACCAATTCTGGACTCAGGAACAGTCTAGACCAACATCAGAAGAGTGAGATGGGGGCAGCAAAGACGCAACTTTATCATCTTGATGATTTTCAGAGAAAATCAGCAAAGTGGTGTGGATTTGGGCATGCTAAGGGCTGCGTTCGGGCTATAGAAACCTCAGCTGGGGAGCATGGCCATCCTGGCTGGAGGGCAGGGAAAGGAGGAATGGCGGCAACTGGAAGGGGACACGTGGGAGGGGGCTGCGCGTGACCTCGTGAGGACAGAGCGCGCGGAGGCTGAGGGTGCCCATGGGGTCCCAGCTCCTCCACGGGGCACACCCTGGGCTGGGCCTTGGGGCTGCGCCAGGCCGTCGCGTGTGCGGAGGGGCGGTCAGGGGCAGCACCTGCCCAGGAAGACTGGCTGGAGCCGGACTGCGGGCTGCGGGAGCGGGAAGCATCGCCGTGGAACTCACTCACCTGGCCACGGGCAAGTCGCCGTTCTCCCTGCGCTCGGCATGGACGCGGTGGTGGGTGTTGGCAGTGTAGGCCCCCCGGCACCCCGTTCACATCACACCAGGCAGGAGACTGCCACCCCGTCCTAGGGCCCTCTGCCCAGTGAGACCAGGCCTTCGCCTGTACCAGACCGGACCCCGCGGTGGACCGGGTGCTGCCCAGCGTGTCCTCCAGCCGGGCTGACCGCAGGCGGGAGGCGCGCTCCGGGCGCTGGAGAGGAAGGTGCACGTGTGCTCGGCTCGGAGGGCGCTTCGGTGACGCTGAAACCGCGGCACAGAGCGCAGGGGTGACAGCTGTGAACAGGAGATGTGAGCAGCACCCAGACCCCGTCTCTCACTGTCAAGGACCTGTCACCATAGGGGGCTCTCCTGCCACATTGTTGCCTCTCTCCATCACATCAGTTCCTCAGCAGAGAAATGTTACCAATTAAATACTTCCATGACTAAGAATCCTCTGCACCCGTTTACAGCAACATTGCTCAAAAAAACTTTGGCATCCATTGTATTTACATTTTAGCATTTTATTTTAAGAAAAAATTATATACACACATTACTAATGAGTGTATTAGCTGGTATAGCTACTTTGGAAATTACTGACGTCAAACACATGCATATCTGCAACCCAGCGATTCATTTTTACATGTTTATCTAAAAAAAAATGCGTCCATGTGTCCGTACATGAGAATCTTCACAGCAGCCAAAACCTGGAAGCAGCAAAAATGTCTATCAGTATCAAATGGATAAATAGGTCGTGAGATACTCACACACTGGAACTACTCAGCGATGACATTGGAGGAAACACTGCTGTGAGGAACACCATGGGTGACCTTCCCAAACACTGGTAAGTGATAGATGCAAAAGAGTATATATCCTATGATTCTATTTGGATTCTAGTGGATTCTGTTCCCCTCATAAATTATTCAAAATCAGGAAAATCAAATTTCTGGCATTGCAAAGCAGGAGGAAGGGGTCATGGTTAGAAAAGGTATGATGACGCCTTCTGGAGTCTGAAAACGTTCTTTCCTTGATCTAGTTGTAACCAGTTTGGTTAATTTTGTGATAATCCATTGAACAATAAATTTAATGAATTATATGTGTTTCAAATATATGTTATACCCCCACATTTCTTAAATTTAAAAAATAATAAAACATAATGAATAATGTTGCTGTATCCTTGGTCAGCTCTTTCCACCCATTTCCCTCCCTTCCCCAGGCAAGCACTCATGAGTTTATTATGCATCCTCCCTATGTGATATTATTATATGTACATATGTATGTTTTATCATAAAATGATATACACGAATAATACTGTTCTGTAACTTGCTTTTTTGTGTGTTACGGTTTTTGAGCTCTATGTATATATTTTCATGCATTTGTATAATTTGTTCCTTTTCACTGCTCTATACGGTCCCATCGCAGGAATATGGCACATTGTACTGACCCACTCCATCGCTGAGTGGCACCAGTGCTGTCTCGTACTTTCTCTGCCATAAAAGCAATCTTCCAGCGAGCACAGTCCGTGTCTCCGTGTTCCCGGGAAGGAGGTTGGCTGGAACAGCCGACCGGGACGGATGAAGCAGGAACCGGCTCACAGACGTGATTCATCGGTGATTAAATGAAAGCGCTTGCGATGGGAGAGTCTCCCTGGTTACCCAGGTGGGCCGATGTGATCTCAGGGTCCTCCTCAGAAGGACGCGGGGTATCAGAGTGACCGACAGGGAATGTGACAGGAGGAGCGCGGAAGCTGTAGCAAGGAGAGGAGAGGGTCCCCTCCGGGAGCGGAGAAAGGCGGGACGCAGACGCCGCAGGCCGAGGACGGCGGCTTCCCAGAGCGGCGGGAGCGGCGTCTGCGCGGTCCGCACGGCAGCGGTAGACTCCGACCCCGAAGAGGAGAGGGGAACGTGCACACCAAAAATTAGAATTTGGCTCAGAATATTGAGGTCCTATTACATTTAATTTCGTGGGACTCTCCCACCACCTAAAAGAAAATGCGTTCCCTGAGCAGCATTTAGAAAGCTCCCGAGCTTTGCCGCGCTTTCCGCAGGCGCACCCGGCTGCGACCCCGTGCGGCGTCGTGAGGACCCGGGCGCGGCCGCGCCGCTCAGCCGCTTCCGCCGTGGGTGTTTTCGCTGCTCGGTCGGCTGGGCCGCACCCGTGTTCTGTTCCGCGTCGCCTGGACTCACGGGTCCTCCATCCGCAGTCGGAGGCGCCCTGTTTTGCAGCCTCTTGTCACGCCGCGCCTCCCTGCGCTGCTGTTCCGCTGCTGTTTGAGGGCGATGCTTTGTTATATCCGCTCGCACTAACCAGCGCCTTTTAAATTTAATTTATTTTTAGGAAAACAATTTTAAAATGTTTCTCGTAATACCCATTATTAATTTTTTGAAAGTTTAGCCAGTGGCAGCTCACCGGGCGAGTCCTGACACAGCATGTGCACGCGCCCACGGAAGAGGGGCGGACAGAGCACGCCACCGCCGGGAAACTCCAGCCGCCTGCTCGGTCACCTAATTGCAGGACAACGAACGTATTAAGTGACACCCAGGACAATCAGCAAACGATCCAGTTTCTTCTACAAATAAATTTCGAAAGATACCAAAGGAAAAAAAACAAAAACTGGAGGAGGAAGCCGCAGTGGACGTTCTCTGGATCCCACTTCCAAGAAACGCACTGTGGGAGAGCCGTGTCTATGCGGCCATCCGCGATTTGAACACTGGATGGACGGGTGAACGGACAGAGAGAACACGACAGGTCGATGACAGAGAGAAAGGTGACAATTTCGGTCCCGCTCCTCCCAGCCCTCGCCCCGTCTCACCGATAAGTAGAATATGAAGCGGAGCTCGTCAGCCGCTGACGTGCTCAGCACTCGGCGAGGGGCCTGATCGGATGGGTTCTGGGTCAGTGCGTCCGGGGCAAGCCCAGGGTTCTGCTTTTCTGACAGGCTCCCAGGGGACGCCGCCCCTGCCGGACTGTGGCCCACACTTTGTGTAGGCAGTGAGAGTATACAGGGTAAAAATTGTGTCGGGGGGTCCGGGCGCGGTGGCTCTCGCCTGTAATCCTAGCACTCTGGGAGGCCGAGGCGGGCGGATTGTTTGAGCCCAGGAGTTTGAGATCAGCCTGAGCAAGAACGAGACCCCGTCTCTACTAAAAATAGAAAGAAATTAATGGGACAACTAAAAATATACAGAAAAAATTAGCCGGGCATGGTGGTGCATGCCTGTAGTCCCATCTACTTGGGAGGCTGAGGCAGGAGGATCGTTTGAGCGGATCCCAGGAGTTTGAGGTTGCTGTGAGCTAGGCTGATGCCAGGGCAACAAAGCAAGACTTTGTCTCAAAAAAAAAAAAAAATTGTGTCGGACCAGATGATATTTGGCAAATTATTAAACTTCTGAGAACGTTTTAATAATACCAAGCCAGAGAGCTGTTGTAAGTCCTGAATTAAATCCTGTGCGTAAAGCATGTGGCCACTGTTATTCATCACCTTCTAGCTGTCTTCTCTCCCTCATTTGAGCTGGATTCACTGCCTATTTTAATGCAGTTAGGAGAGTTTATATGTGTGGTTTTTATCGTCATTTAAATGGTATGATATGAGAATTTTCCCACATAATTAAAAATTTCTGATAAACATTATTGTCACTATTATTAATAATATTAATAGTAGTAAAATCTGCCTAAAGTTTTTGCAAACACGCACTATAGAAAAGGACCCAGAATGAAAAGTAAAAGCCTCTTTCCTGCCAGCCGCAGCCTGTCTCCCAAGAGGCAACCACTGTCAACGTTTTTTTTTTTATTATTATTATTCCAAGGTATTGTGAGGGTACAAACATTCTAGTTACATTTTATGTCTTTGCCTCCCCCAAATGCAGGTTAAAGGCGTGCCCTTCCCTCCCTTTAGTGCTCCCCATGTCCTTTAGTTGTAGATTCGCCCCCCATCCCCCTAATCCCTGGAGAGTATTTCTGCCATGTGATCACCCTAGTGTTGATCAGTTAGTA
>CAUYSK010112789.1:0-54744 GCA_963575035.1 Avahi laniger | reverse complement strand
GGACGAGAAGACTCAGTATCATAAATATACCAGTGCTCCTCAAATGAATCTGTCAATTCAGAACAAATTCTTCCGGGAATGTAACAAATTGATTGTAATACGTATATAGAAAAGCAAAAGGTAAGACTAGCCAAGACACTTAGAAGAGAATAAAGGATGGGGAATTTCCCCTGCCAGTATCCTGGCTTATTGAAAAGGCATAACAAATAATCAATATGGCATTGGTGAAGATACAGGCTGTTATGATACGCCAAAGAAAGCATCAGAGAGAGCCTAGGGTAGACCCACGCATAAGTGAGACTTATCTATGGCAGGTAGCTTTGCAGATTCTGGGGGAAAGGACGAACTAAGGAATACATGGTTTAGAGTTAATTGATTATCCTTGTGGAAAATAAAAGGAAATTAGATCCCTCCCACACATAAAGCATAAAACTTGTGCCCGCTGGACTAAAAGATTAAATGAGAAAAGCAGAAGTTTAAAATTTTTAGAAGATAATATAGGATAATTTCTATTCCATTTCTTGTTTTTTTTTTTTTTTGGTTTGTTTTTTAAATTTAACTGTAAGAAAGGATTTCTTAAACAAGACAAAGGAGGCCAAGCCATAAAGGAAAAGATAGAGAAATTAGATTACATTAAAACTTAAATTCTGTTTATCAGAATTTAATTTTTTTTAATTTAATTCTGTTTATCACAATAAAAAAACTTAAAAACATAAAGAAAACCTGTAAACTGAAAGGGGATATTTATTTCATATACATGTATCATACGTACATGTGTATGTGTGTAGTGTATATACACACACACACATATATCTCAAACAAAACACAGAAGTAGAAAAAAATAGAAAAACAGGCAAAAGACAAGGATAGGCAATTTACAAAGAAGAAATACCAATAAACATATTAATATAAAAATATATTCAATCAGAAAAATGCCAAATAAAATAACAATGTGCCACTTTTTACTCACCAAAAAGGACAAAGCCATCATGATGAGATGGTTACAGAATAAGGTAGTATAATCACTTTAGAAGATAACGTGTCGTTATACAGTAAATGTAACTCGGGACCCCATTCCCAGGTGTAGCCAGGCAGTGAAATATTATACAGTAAAATAACTGAAGTCCAGCTATTTGTATCCATCTGAATATACTTTAAAAGTATAATGTTGGTAATGTTGATATATGTATATCTATATGTTGTATAGATATATGTATTAGATCTGTATATATTATATCTATAAAATATCTGTCTATCTATCTAGGAAGAACACATACAATATGATTTCATTTATATGAAATTCCAGAACAGACAAAACTAAAGGATATCTTGTTCGGGGATATATTCACATACAATAAGACCTGAAAGAAAGGCAGGAGAATAATTCACGCCAATTCAGGAGGGTGGTTTATTCTTGGGGGATGGAAGGGGATCCAACCTGGGAGGGCACACGGGGGCCTTCAGAGCAATTGATAGTACTCTATTTCTTAAGTTTAGTGGGGACTATACGGGTTTTCATTTTATTATTCCATATGTATTGAAGTATATGTATTATTTTCTTAATATATGAATGAGATAGTCTATAGAAGGTGTCATTGACAATTTTTTGTGATTGTTTTGCATAAGGATTGTAGCACGTTGGTTCAATAATAATTTTTAGAACATGTAGATAAAACATAAAATAAGATTGTTACCTTCAGAGAATCTCCATAATGAATGAACTATTCACACAGAGGGCTGGGTTGGGAGAAGCACTTCTGAAATAACAAAAATATCCATCATCTCTTTAAAAAATGTCTATTTGCTCTATTAATGAAATTTTTAAAAATGCATACCCCCTAGCATTACGCTTAGAAGTCATTCAATAAATATTTGTTCAATAAGTGAGCAAATGGATGGAAATAAGCAAATTCTTCCACAAGTTAGTTATTTTTGCACATGTTGTCAGTTGCTACCCACCCCAGCCCCCCCCCCCATAGGTCTGCTATAAAATCCTGCTGCCTTTGTGCTAAGTCCTCCCCAGGTCCTGAGTCAATGGAAGCCCAGACAGTTGGGTGAATGGAAACTCCCTCTCCACTATTGACTCAGGGTCTAGACAGTGTCTGTTCTCTTGACCTGGTGTCCAGTGTGCCTGGGATGAACTTAGCTTTGGGACATAGCACCAGACATACCCATCATTTCCACACCACTGAGTATGCTCGCTTTGTGAGGCCTGGGGCTGCCCAGAGATATGGAAAGTATAGCCTCATGGACCAGAAGATGCCATCTCTTATAAGAATCCTCAGGGCTGGGCGGTGGGCCCCTGATCTTACTGTGCCACAGAGACTTAGTCTGCTGTCTGTGGGTGCTAGCTTAGCTGGGGGCCTGAGCTTCCATTTTAAGCAGCCATGATGGGCCATGTGCATAATAAAATGAAATAGCCTACACAGAGAGAAGATCAGATGAGCAAAAAGGAAAAGAGTTGAAAAAATATGGAAAGAAAAGTGGTTTGTTTTTTTTTTAATAGAGATGGGGTCTTGCTATGTTGCTCATGCTGGGCTTGAACTCCTGGGCTCACATGATCCTCCCACCTTAGACTCCTGTGTAGCTGGGATTATAGATGCTCACCACTGTTCCCCACTAAAGAGAGAGAAGTTTTATAATGATTTCTTGGTTCCTGAGAGGCTAGGTGATTCAATAAGCCCCCAGATAACAATTTCATAAACAGATAATAAAGATAGAAATAAATAGAAAGTTAATGCTAGAAGTATTACTTACATAGTGTTTTCCCTTACTCAGAGCCTGTGTCAGGCACCATTCTAAGCACATTAAACATAATTTATTGGATTCTCGGGTATGACTTAGATCTTCTCATTTTAAACCTCTGAAACCTGAGACATTGTAGCTACCTTGCGCAAGCCATGTGTGGAACAATGATGTGAATCCAGGTAGTATGGCCCCAGAGGCCGTGATCTTGATCTTGACATTCTCCTACCTCTCAAATGCTCTTCAGGTAGGTATGGTTGCTTACAGACTAACTGAACAAAACACACAATTTGAGAAAGCTGTGCTGTTGCCCTACTCTGCAAGTCTCATCCATTGTGAGTGGTTAGACAGGCCCTCTGCCTGGGCCTCTGGGTCCTGGACCCCTTCCAGCTGTCTGAGGACTTGAACTTATAAGACCACTAGCCCAGTCTCCTGGAGACTTGAGCCCCATTCCTAGTCCCAGTCCACCCTTCCTGTATTGCTTCAATGTGCATTCCTATGAGGAAATGACTGAAACACAAAGCTTTTCCCGGACTTCAGAATACCAGTTCTTAAAGCTGTTAAATGTTCTGCAAAACAAACAATGAACAAATGAAAACTTTTTTAAAAACTCAGCAAAATATCTGAGAGGCTTGTGTACCTGTGTCCAACATCTAGGCCAAGGGTTGGCAAAATATAGTCCATAGCCCCAATACAGCCTTCCCTCTGTTTTTATAAATAAAGTTTTACTGGCACACAGTCACACACATTTGTTTACGTATTGTCTATGCTTTTGTGCTACAACGGCAGAGTTGAGTTCTTGCAGCAGAGTCTGTATGGGCCACAAAGCCTAAAATACTTACTCTCTGTCCCTTTACAGAAAAATTTTGCTGACTCCTGACCTAGATGCATGGAAAAACAATCATCCTCACAGAATGATTCAAAAGGAATGATTTGCAGCTTCAAAAATCTCCCCTACCTGGCTGGTACAATGACCGCATTTTTAGGTACTGATCACACATGTGGCTTCTCTCCTAGAGATACCATATTAATATGTGATTTTGCCCCCAAGTGGCTGATCATGAGTTTCCCTACCCTAGGTGCATTGTTTCCTTTATGAAAACCGTATAATAAATGAAAAATGTTTTCTGTGCTGTGCTATGTTTTCGGCAGGCATGCATTTCCTTATTTTATTATCAGAATGATTTTTTTTCCTGCAATAGCAATTCAGATTCCCTTCTGGTTGCTAGAATTCACTTCATTTAGTGGGAAATAAGGGAATATGAAAGACAAAAAGAATAACAGTACTTCAAGAGGTGGATATTATTATTGCTGTTTTTCAAAGGAGAAAGCAAAGGCTCTGAGAGGTTGAATAAATGTCTTCAAATCATAGAGGTGGAAGATGGCGGCAAATGTTGCTTATTAAAGGCTCTAAGAAATCCTTGGCCCAAAGAAACCTGATTATGTTTTTTTAACCCATCGTTCCCCAGTTTCAAATTTTATTTTTTTTTTTTAGGAATTTCTTATAAGGCCCCAGGAGTTGTGTTCTGAGGAAATGTGACTGAGAGAATCTTTCTCCAAGGTGAGCATGCCATGAGGGGTCACCAGTGAAAACATGTCCATGACTGAAGACACAGTTGACTTTGCCACGCTCTTGGGGAGGGAAAAATTCGGATATTGGCATGACAGGAATCAGGTATCAGCCTGGTGACTAGGAAAGGATTTTAACAACCCAGGTTTCTGTTCCCTGCTGGCAAACCCCATGGGGTTATGGAGATAGTTACGTGAGATCATCTATTTAAATCTAAATTAAGCAACATATAATAGACACTCCGGAAAGAGGAGATAATTTTATATTTTGTGGGTGCAGGCAGAAAAACCAGGGAGTGAAAATGAACCAGAAGTTCTGCTGAGAGAAGAAAAAGCCTCTGTCAGCTTGATTTCTCCATTCCATTGACCCTTTCCTGCTGGATTGCAGCAGACAAAGGCTGCCACAGGGAGGAAAGGGTTACAGGGATAGCAGAGCATTGTATCAAATAACTGCGTTAAACACACACACACACACACACACACACACACACACACACACACACACAGTGCTTCATTGCATCCTTCTGCATTTGTCTCTTTACCCTCTAAGTTGGGACTTTCGGCCTTTCCTTGTTGTAAGGACAGCTCATCGGCTAATTAACCACCGTTTCCTGGGGGAGGGGAGAGGGAAAACTGCCCTCCTGCCCTCTCACTTAGCAGTGGTCTTGTTAGGACCACCTACTACCCCACTGGAGGAAGGAGCCACCTGCCGGCCTGGTGGCTCAGTCCCACCGTGTGATCACCAGTCAGAAGGACGGTGGTGCTCTTGAGAGGGAAAGGACTGACCTTTAATCGCAGGCCAATTTCTAAGCCTCCCCTAATGGGCTCACAAACCAGATCCCTGTGGGTGCTGCCTTTGTCCATGGTTCTGCTAGGATTCTAGAAAGACAACTCCTGAGCAGTGGAATAAACCCTCAATCTAGGACAGTGTTCAGCAAACATTTTCTGTACCCTGCCAAAGAGTCAATATTTCAGGCTTTGGGGGCCATATGGTGTTTGTTGCAACTACTAAACTCTGCCCTTTGTAACAAGAAAGCAGCTGTAGATGATACCTAAGCATGGTTGTCCAAGAAAACTTCATTTACGGACATTGAAATTTAGATTTTATTAAATATAATTTTCTTATGTTACAAAATTTTTTCCCCCAACCATTTAAAATGTAATACTCATTCTTACCTGTTGCACTGGACAAAAACACATAGAGGGTTGGATTCAATCGGTGACTGCTGTTTGATGAGCTCTGGTCTAGGATACCAAGGAATAGCCTGGAAAGTTCTAGATGAGGAACTTTGGACAAAGCTTTTACCTTCTGGGACCATGCATTGAAGAGCACACCAACCCAGCAATGCGATAGAATAAGATTATGTCTGTGAAATTGTTCCGATATCCGTAAGCTCTTTTTCTTTTTATGAATTAGCCTTAGTATTACCAAGGTGAGTCTTCACTTAAAACTGTTGATTCCAACTTAGGCATCCAAATTGTCCTGGAATCATTTAAAGGAGAATTTCAACATCTGTGGGGGAAGAAAATAATTCAAACAATATTTTCCATGGATTTTATATTCTGTAGGGAGCAAAAACCACAACCAAAATGTGATTTGTGGTTTTGGATGTTGGATGGATTCTTTTTTTTGCCACCACTTACATCATTTTAAAAGTCATAAAATCAACCATAAAATATCCAATTTCTCAAATTATTATTTACTACCATTTAATTAGTTGCACTGTTGGTGGAAGCTTCCCTTCTGGAGTTCCTCCTTTTCTGTGTAACACCTGAGACAGGTGTCCCAATGTGAATGAAAACAGAAGAAAATGCAGCATGATCAGCATACGAATTATCCCCCAACCTCAGTCTGGCAGGTGTTCTGGTGTCCCTGGGGTAGGAGGAAATAAGCAGAGAAGGGATCTCAAGCTAAAACCCCTAAGTCTTGCATTCCCCTAAGCTTTCTTCCAGGGGATGAGGAGAGTAACGCTCATACTCGCTGCAGTGGGGGAAAGTCTGAGGCCTGCCCCCTGAAACGGGGGTTTTATAAGTGCCACAGGAGGACAGTGCCTTGGACCAGGTGCGGGTGTCTCATTTCCAAAGGCAGGTTCCCAGCAGATGACAACCACAGCCCTGACAAGTGGAGAGAAAGAACGGGCAACAGATATTGCAAGGCAGAGAAAAGCAAGGCACTCACAGAGGAAGGAAGGGAAGGATAAAGAGATGTGAGTGTATTTCATTTTATTTTATTTTTCTATAAAAAAGGAAAAATGTAGAAGTTGACATCATGTTGACTAGGGAAAAGATCTAATCTACGGTAATTACCCGTGATTGCATCGCTCATTTAACAACTCAAATTCAACCATAGGCTCCAGGGAAAAGGCGGAAGGAAGGGAGAAGAAGAGAGAGGAAGGGAGGGGGTAGGAGGGAAGAGAAAGAGGAAGAAGGGACAGGAGGAAGGAGGGAAAGACAGAAAATAGAATAAAGAGAGCAGATCCTCCTTGCACCCCGTTATTGCAGCCGTCGAGACAGTTCTGGGGTGCAATTGGGGTGGAGATGTGTCTTCTGCACCCTGGTAGACTTGCTGTATCGCAGAGTGTGGGCATCTTCATCTAGTGTTAGCAGAAGCGTATTTCCTATTCTGTGCAGGTCAACGACTTCACTTACTGCTGTAAAAGGACCCGAATGTCCCCTTTTCCCCCTTTGCCTTCTACTCTTGTCCTCTTTTTCTCCTTTTAATCTTCTACCTTTCTTTCACCATAAAATTGGACTAGCCAATAAATCTCAAAATTTGCAAAAATTGTTCTCATAGGTTATTGGATTGCTGCAAAGATTGCAAGTAAGAGGCAGGAAAACAAGAACAAACTAATCATTAACTACAAGTTTTCTTAAAGATAAAAATTGCCACTGATGCAAAAACTGCAAGGACAAATACTCAATCTTCCTCTACCCTTTGAAAAACTTGGCCCTGTTTAAATAGGAAAGTCTTTTCCCGATGAACCACAACTGAATAGAGTCTTTAACCTCTGCTTGAATCACTGAAATCATTTTCTTTTGGCAGTACTTAATAAAAGACTGGATCTACTCCAATCTTCAACAAAACCTGGATTGTTGGTTGCCCACGTGTTGCCTACCTGCAGGTTTTAAAAGGGTCTTTCTCTTTGTGCCTTCCGTTGTGAGGGTGACCCCCTGTACAGGACCTGGAGGAATCTCAATTTGAGCTCCCACACTCTTTTCTTTAGCCTCCCCCACCCTGCCACCCACAAAAAACTGCCACCACATTTTCATAAATGTATCAGACCAGGGGTTCGCAGCAGAATAGCATTTTAGGAGACCTAGGGATGGTAAGGTTAGAGTTAGAGGAAGGATCATGAGTTTGGGGTTGTGATGGTTAATTTTATGTGTCGATTTGACAGTGCTAAGGGATGCCCAGATAGTTAAAACACGATTTGGTAGTTAGCAGTAAAACATTATTTCTGAGTGTGTCTGTGCAGGTGTTTCCAGAGGGATTAGCATTTGAACAGGTAGACTGAGTAAAGAGGACCTCCCCTCACCAATTTGGGGAGGCACCTTCCGACTCATCAGGGCCCAAATAGAACAAAAAGGTGGAGGAAGGGCAAATCTCTCTCTCTCTGTTCTTGAGCTGGGATGTTCATCTTCTGTCCTCAGACACTGGTGGCTGCTCCTCAGGGATTTGGACTTGGACTAAACTAATCACCAACTTTCCTGGGTCTCTAGCTGGCAGGTGGCATATTGTGGGACTTCTTAGTCTCCCTAATCACATGATCTAATCCCCAAAATAAATCTCCTCTTATCTAAGTCTCTGTATACCCTATAGGTTTCTCTGGAGAACCCTAACCAACACACGGATTGTACACCCACCCCCATTTCCACCCAGGCTCTTCTAGTTTGGAGTGTTGGACATGTAAGTTCACTTGAACAAATTTTAAGACATAAAACTTGGAAAATCACCCTAGAGACTGAAAAGAACGCCAGGAAGAGTGGAGGCAAGTCGCAAGTCACTCAGCAGCTGAGGGATGCAGGAACTGGCTCTGTCCGTGGAGCCCTGGCAGCCGCGTGTTCACGGATGCCCACCGCACTCCCTCAGGGACAGCAGACACTCCCAGAGTGAGCCCCGCCCAGACTCACCGTCCTCCCTGGCCGGCATAGCCTGGAGCATGATATATAACCATGTGTTGTCTGTGCGAGTGTATTTCGTAGGCAGCACAGTGAGTGCAAAAAGAGGGTGCTTCGAGGCAGGCACGCCTGGGCTAAGATCCCTGCCTCTGCTGTTTTTGACACTTGTAATTTTCAGATATTTTATTTAACCTCTGTGAGTCTCAGCTCCCTTTGTGGAAAAACAAAATGGGGATATAAATATCTGCCTTTTTAAGTCAAGAAATTTTTTCTTCCTTTCCCTTCTCTTTATAGCCATATCTACTTGACTTTCATTAAATAAAGTGAGTTTGGTTAACTTTTGCAGAAAGATAAATCCAATTCAAAAAAAAAAAAAGACAAAGAAGCACAAATCTCCTAGAAGTGCAATATAGCACAAAATACCTGTAGTTCCAGCTTTGGTACCATAAAGGAAAAATGCAGCTAGAATAAGGAAACTCAGGGTCAGCCATTATTGGGGCATATTAATCAGATACTCAGGCAAAATTGCCCTTTTTTTCCTCTTTTTTTTTCTTCTTAATAGGCTTATTTTTTAGAACAATTTTAGATTTACAGAAAAACTGAGAAAACACTATGGAAAGTTACCATGTACCTCACAGCACTTTTCTCCTATTATTAACACCTTTCATTAGTATGATACATCTGTTATAATATGAGCCAATATCAATATATTATTAGCTAAAATCTAGACTTTATTCTGATTTCCTCAATTTTTTCCTAATTTTTTTTTCTGGGGAAAATGGTCCCAGGGTCCCATCCAGAATCCCACATTACATTTTGCTGTTATGTCTCCCTGAGTGCCCCTTGGAGAAGGTGATAATTTCTCAGATTTTTCTTGTTTTTGATGACTTTGACAGTTTTGGTCAGATATTTTATAGTATATCCTGTCATTGGAATTTGTCTTGTATTTTTCTCATGATAAAACTGGGATCAACAAAAATAAATAAATGGGACCTGATCAAATTAAAAATCTTCTGCACAGCCAAGGAAACAATCATTAGAGTGAATAGACAACCTACAGAATGGGAGAAAATATTTATTTTCTGTACATCCAATAAAGGCCTGTTAACCAGAATCTATAAAGAACTCAAGCAAATCAGCAAGAAAAACTCAAACAACCCCATTAAAAAGACATGGGCAAAAGAGATAAACAGAAATTTTTCAAAAGAAGATAGACTAATGACCAACA
This sequence comes from Avahi laniger, assembly GCA_963575035.1. NCBI lineage: Eukaryota > Metazoa > Chordata > Mammalia > Primates > Indriidae > Avahi > Avahi laniger. The sequence goes on along the minus strand of CAUYSK010112789.1, from coordinate 45,083 downwards.
AACATAAGAAAAAAATGCTCAGCATCTCTAATCATCCAGGAAATGCAAATCAAAACCACAATGAGATATCACTTAACTCCAGTAAGAATAGCTTTTATCAAAAAGTCTCAAAACACCAAATGTTGGCATGCATGCAGAGAGATAGGAACACTCATGCACTGCTGGTGAGATTGCAAACTAGTACAACCTCTGTGGAAAGTAATATGGAGATACCTCAAAGAACTAATAATAAACATACCATTTGATCTAGCAATACCACTACTGGATATTTACCCAAAGGAAAAAAAGACACCTGCACTCGAATGTTTATAGCACCAAAATTCACAATTGCAAAGATGTGGAAACAACCCAAATGCCCATCAATACATAAGTGAATTAATGAAATGTGATGTATGTGTACTAGAGAGTATTACCCAGCTGTAAAAAAAAATAGTGAGCTAATATCTCTTATATTAACCTGGATGGAACTGGAGACCATTCTTCTAACAAGCATCACGTATACCCAGCATTCAAGCGGAACTAATTGGTCAACACTTACGTGTACATACGGAAATAACATTCATTGGAAATCAAGCAGGTGGAAGGGGGCAGAGGGGATGGGTAAAATCACACCTAACGGATACAATGCACACTATTTGGGGGATGGACACACTTATAACTTTGATTCAAACAGTACGAAAGCAATTTATGTAACCAAAATGTTTTTACCCCCATAATGTTCTGAAATTTAAAAGCCCACTGGGATTATTATGAGTTATAGGGAAGAAAATCTCATTCTCATAGCATCATATCAAGGGCATACTATGAGCATGACTTTTCCATGTTGATGTTGCCTTGGTCATCTCAGTGAGGTCCCGTTTAGCAATGTAAAGTTTCTCCTCCCACCTTCTATACAGGATAACTTGGAATTGGAAGGAGGTCTGGGGCACACACTGAACCTGTTTCCATATAGGTTGTCCTGGGTCTCTCCTCCCCGGCGTCTGCCAGGTCTGCTTCCCTTCAGTGCATATGCTGCATAAGCTTTGCATCCCTGCTATTTCCCTTGAAATTTTGGCAAATTTCAAAGGTTTCTACATGTTCTCAAAATGTCTTTTCTTTCATCCAAGTCATCATGAACTTCCCTGTTTTCAGCAAAGCATGACCTTTTCCTCTGACCTCACAAAGCGAAAGGTAGGACGATCGCATACCCACAGCCACACTGCTGGTGGGCCCAAGCTTTCTAGCTGCCACAGCTGCACAATCCCAGCTCGACTTACATGGGTCATCAGCGATGCCACCAGGCAGAATGAGCAAGTCGGTGTGGATGTGCAACCACAAGGGATGATTGCATTAGTAAGCCTAGGCTAGATGTTTGCTGCTGTAAGAAACAACCTCCAAATCTCAGTGACTTGACATGTGGTGTTTATTTCTCCCTCTTGCAATGTCTGCTGTAGGTCTGGTGGTTCTCAAGGACAGCTCACCTTGATGTAGGGACAGAGTGACCTGGGCTTCTTTAGTTCTGTGTCTCCTCCAACTCATCTCCTGGCTCTGTGATCCCAGAAGAAATATTTGGGAAATCACACGCACCCTCTCTGCCTCACCATGGCTCCTGCACTCACAGGCCATTGGCCAGAGCAGATCACAAGGCCCTACCTACGTGCAAGTGGACAAGGATCCTGGGTGCCCAGGAAAGGCTGAGGAGCAAGACACTGTTGAGCACTAGGAATGTCTACTGCAATGGCCAAGTCAGGGCAAGAAGGCACGTACAGACCACAATACCCAGATCATTCCTGGATCATAGCCTTCAATCCACCCTTTTATACATAAATCAAATTCTTCTTTTTGTAATCTCACTCTGTGTCTGGCACAAAGCCCTCCCAAACTCTTTCCTGGATTTTCTCCCAATGTGCAGTGAGCTCAATAAGCCAACGTTGCTCCATCCCGATGACTTTTGTCTTTGCTTTAATGTGTTTTTTCTCTCTTACTATAATGTAACCCCTTGTTACATAATGTAATGCTAGGCGGGCTATGACCAGCATAGTTATTGCTAAAAACTTAACCCTACTTGGTTAAATGCCCACTGTGTTCTTGGCTCACCTCACTTTTTTAGTGCAAAAATACAAATCTTTCTACATCTCTTCTTCTTGTCTGTCTCTCCACAAGGACACAAGGAGCTACCCCAGCTACCCCTCTATATCCTTTCATTTCTGTCACCAAAAGTGAGAGGTGGGGATGAGCTATGTCCTTCCAGTTCTGATGGTCTCACAGCATTTACACGAACTTTCTCTGCTGGTGATGCTTGAGGCATCCTTCTCATTAAGATTTTACCCCCGTTTAAACTCACAAAATGTGCAAATGAGGCAGCTAAAACCTGACATTCTTTAAAACAGAAAATAAAATCTCCATGAATTTTACTTTGAATTTGGAATTTCTCTTGTTTTATTTTTCTTTAATTTTCTCCTAAAAGCTTTCCATGACTGGAATGATTTGGAATCGTTCTTTAAATAAATACTTATTAAATTATATAATTATATAATTTACTCTTGGAGTTTAGCCGTGCTTTGAATCAGAAACAGTGAAAATATCAAATTCTCCTGAAAAATGTAATGGAGTTAGTGCCTATTTATTTTCTTTCTGGTGCTAAAAAAGAGTTATTTGAAGAGAGAACTAAATGGAATGATTAAGATGGAGTTAATTTTGAAGTTAATGGCTACATTGATGAGATGCTTAGGTAGAAATGTGATATAAAGGAAATTTTTTTGGGGGGAATAAGATCACCTTAAGAGTATTGTTATGTTTTAGTCATTCGTTTTGAAGATTAAACACTGAAAGAAAAACAATGGTTTTGTCTCACTTGTTATTTATTAAGTAGCATCAACATTTTAAAGCATTTAGCCAAATTTAAGTTTTAGACCAATGTCAACGACTGTGGTGACTTTCTTTCCAAAGCTGACAGTGCATCCACAGAGACTCCATAGCAACGGTTGCTGGTCCAACTGTCCCCCTTACTCGCAAAGGATTCTGAGCTTTAGTGATGGTAAACACTAGTCACAATTAATGCTGCAGTGGTCTTGGCTTTTCAAAAATGGCTTAAACAAAGAATTGCAGATAGACATGAAATGTACAAGTACAGAGAGCATCATTTTCCCAACAGCTTCTGTCTCTTGCCTTTTTCGTCCTGGGTTCTCTTGCTAGTGCTGAAATGTAGAGAAAGTGCCTCCATGGTTGGAGAGAGTTTTCTGTCAGCTGGTGTGCTCCATTCCATACGATCTATCATTGGACTCCAATTAGTGTATGATGTTCTCCTTGGTGCTGACTGAAGATTTTTGGGTGTTGTTAAACAGAATTGCAGGCTTTCAGCTGCAGGAGTTTGGCCCTGCAGGTTTCACTGGAGAATCCCCTCTGGCCCTGGGAGATAAATCTGCTGGGGGTGAGAGCCCTTGGCATTGGTTTCTGATTCCACCATTTTCCAGTTGTGTCATTTGGCATCACTATTTTTTTGAGAAACTAGAAGGTCAGGGATGCTACCGTTACCTTCAAAGAGTACTTCTAACATATTGTGATTAAAATAAGACTATAGTAATCCAGACAGACAAATAGAGCCATAGAACCAAGAAGAGAGTCCAGAGATAGGCCCACACAAAATGCCAAGGTCACTCAATGTAGAAGAGACTGTGTTTTTACCAAATGGCATAGAGCAATTGAGCATTCATGTGCAAAATAGTGAAACTCCACCATAGCTTCCATCACATACAAAAATTAACTCAAAATGGATTATAGACATAAATGTCAAACCTAAAGCTGTAAAATTTCCAGAAGTAAACATGGAGAAGTAGCTTTGCCACCTTGGAGTAGGGAAGGAAAATGCAGACATAAACGAAGAAATATGATAAGTTGAACTTTATCAAAATTTAAAGTCTCTGCTTCTTAAAAGTTATCATTAAAAAATGAAAAGGCAAGTCACAGGGTGGGAGAAAACATTCATAACACATATATCTGAGAAAGAACTTGAGTCTAGAATATATAAACTTCTCTTATGACTCAAAATAAAAAGACAATCCACTTTTTTAAAAAAGGTGAGAGGAAGCAAATAATTAGAACAGACAAGTCACAAAATAAGATATACGAATGGTCAATGTGCACATGAAAATGTGCTCAGCATTCTTAGTTATTAGAGAAAAGCAATTTAAAATCACAATGAGTTATCCTTTACACCGATAAGAATGGCTAAAATTAAAATACCGAGTGTTGGCAAGGATACGGAGAAACTGGAACTCTCATGCACTGCTGGTAAGATGGTAAAATGGACAACCACTTTGGAAAAGAGTGTGGCAATGTCTTACACAGAAGAATTGTGTGTTAAATACACACTTATCATATGATCCAGCAATCCCATTCGTATGTGAAGAAGGTTTACGAAGTCCTTGACTAAGTTGTTTCTATTTTTTTTCTTATATAAGCACAGGAAAGAAATAGGACAATCATCTCTGTCTAAATAAGTCTAATGAGCTCTTTCAATAAGCATTAAATCAATCTAAGTGATCTGAAAATGCCATGTTACATTTGAATCGGGAGCATATCACTTTTCTTTCTCAGTGTTATATAAAATAGGATGCATCTTACCATTGATGAAATAAAATAAACACAAGCACAACTGCCTGGAGCATGATTATTTTCTCTCTGCTGACCTGGGAAATGTCCTTTGCCCAGGAATCCTTTTGCGATTGAGTCCCTATGGATGGCGACAGCTGTCTTCACCATTGCATTGGTGTGCTGGCCACCTTCAGGGAATATAGCAGGAGCGATGCTACTTCTGCAGCCCCCAGCTCTGCACACTCTTCTCTGTTTCTCTTTCATCGAGGCATCCCCCTGAGGCCTCAACATGGGCAAGTTGTATAATGTGTATTTGTCTCACGTCTAAGATCGAGCCAGTCTCAGTTATGACATCTACAAAATACAGATTTGGACTAGTCATTTGCTTTATCTGATAAGGAAGTAGAACTTATTATTTTCCTAAAATCCAGAAGAAAAAATGATCAATGGTGTTACACTTTTGTATGCGTCCTCTCTAAACAGTGGATCTCAACTCTGATGGTGTTAGAGTCCACAAGACAGCTTTTAAAAATACTAATGTCTGGGCTCTCCCCAGACCAATTAAATAAGCTTCCTAAGGGACAGGAGCTTCAGGTATTTGGGGGTTCTGCGAGATCTCAGCTGATTATGACTGCAGTGAAAATTCTAAAGCACTGGTTTATACTTTGGGTCATGCTAACTTAAGATGGAATAGAGCCTGGCTCTCCTGTCTCCTATGCTAAGGCTCAGTTTCTGGATGGCTTAAGGCTAAGGAATTTGGCATTTTAATTATTTTCATTCCTACGTAATTGTTTAATGGAGGTACCAGAAGATTGTAGGAATAGCTGTCAGGTTAATGTGACAGAACTTGGACTGCGACCAGTAACTTCAGATCCCACGGTCAGGCTCTGACATCTCCTTTACACTGAAACTTAAGTGACTTTTCTGGGTTTTGTTTTTGTTTTTGTGGTAAGGTATACATAACATAAAGCTTTTACCATTTTAGCTGTTTTCAAGTGTACAGTTCAGTGGCATTGAGTCTATTCACATTGTTGTGTAACCATCACCACCATACATCTCCAGAATGTTTTCTTCTTCTCAAACTGAGATTTCATAACATTTGCTATGGTCTCAATGTTTGTGTCCCTCCAGAGTTCATGTGTTGAAATTTAACCTCCAATCTGATGGTGTTGGGTGTTGGGAGGTGACTGGGTGGCTGGGTCAGGGGGGCAGAGTTCTCACGAATGGGATCAGTCCCCTTATCAAAGAGGCCCCGGAGAGCTGCTGTGCCCCGTTCCACTACGTGAGAACACAGCAAGAAGGCACCATGTAAGAACCAGAAATTGGATCCTCATCAGTCATTGAATCTACCGACACCTTGATTTGGACTTCCCAGCCTCCAGAACCGAGAGAAATGAATGTCCATTGTTTATACGCTGCCCAGTATGTGGTATTCTGTGAGCATCCTCAGTGGACCGAGACACTATTAAACAATAACGTCCCGTTTATTTCTCCCTCCATAGCCCATGGCAACCATCATTCTACTTTCTGTTTCTGTATTTTTATGAGGAAGAGAGAGAAAGGGAGACAGAGAGAGAGAGAGAGAGAGAGAGAGAGAGAGAAATATCAAGAAAAAAATGAGTAAAAAAGACAATCTAGACAATTTAGTTGAATTTCCTTTATTATTGGTTAAAACTTGGTCTGAAGTGATAAGTGCCCCTCTTATGACACTTTCCTTTCCGGCTGTAAACAAAAATTGACATTGAGAATCTTTAACGAAACCAGTACAGGAGAGGCGGAGAACTGGTAGAAAGAAGGGTTTTGAAGAATATGGACTCAGGATATTGGGTGTGAAGTAAGGCAAGAGTGTTGGATTAAATTATTTCCTGTGGTGCAGCATTGAGGGCATAGTTTTATGAGAGACAATTGAGGGGAAAAAATAGGTAGAAAGAGAATTGCAATGTGAATTTGACCCCAAACCACAGAAACATCATTCAGTTTAAAAGTCACTCCAAAATGAAGAGGCTCTTTGGGATAATCATCACATGTTTTGGATATTGTCACATGGAGAGACATAAAAGGAACCCCTCAAACTGTTCCGCACTGCCTGAAGCTTCCTGGCTGACCACTGGCAGATGACGTTGCCCCTTTTATCTCTCCCCAGCTCCCTTTACCATGGCCTTTAGCAAGTGACCTCCCCCAGACCGGGCACTCCAGCGAAGGGAGAGGGAATTATGACGGGCAGCCATTGTGCAGTTTCCCAGGGAAACTACAGATAATCAAATCTGCATGGGATGGGAAAGACATGCCCATCAAATGTGCTGTCCTGCCCTTATCTTGGTTGCTATCTTGGTTGCCTATTTGTGTCTGAAACCCTGTGTCATTGTTTGCTAAATAAATAGACAATGATAGGACATGAGTTTGAAGTTTCCAGTGAAAAAACAAGCAGTCAATATCTGTGAATGTGATGACCCTTTCAAAAACTGAGAAATTAAGTTTTCGTAGCAAATAAGGAAGAAAGGTGTGTGTGTGTGCGTGTGTGTGCATGCGTGTGTGCGCACACATGCACTGAGGCGACAAATATTGAAAATGTGAAAGACTTCCCATTGCTGGTGCCTGGCCCCCAAGATGGGTGGGCCCTGTGGTCCCTGCCTCCTGGGATCCGTGTCTTATTATAGCCTCCTCCACAGCACAGTGAGAGTGGTCTGTGTGATCAGTAGAAAGCAGGGTATATGGGTATGTCACTGAAGAGATTACGTTGTAAAAAACTGTGGCTTCCATCTTGGGATCCCTCCTGGTGCCCTTACTTTGGGGGAAGCCAGATGCCCCATCTTGAGGACACTCAAGCAGCCTGTGGAAAGGCCACATGGAGAGGAACTGACATCTCTGGCCAACAGTCAGTGAGGAACCACGACCTGCTAACAACCCCATGAGTGACCTTCAAAGCAGCCGGACTCCTAGCTGAGCCACCTCCTCCTGCATGAACGACCCTGAGCCGGAACCACTCAGCTCAGGCACCCCCAGATTCCTGACCTTCAGAAACTGTGAGATAATCAATGTTTGCTGTTTTAAGTTGCTAAGTTCAGGGTAATGTTTTACGCAGCAAGACACTCTTTTGCATAATTTTTCTCCCATCTCATTCTAGAAATTAGGTGTTGGTTTTGCTAGAGAGATTCATGCAAAGGAAAGTGACTGGGAAAACAGGACAGAACGTGTGTGATCCGGCCATCACATCTCGCCGGCCTCTCTGGACACTCCCTGTGTGCCCTGAAAGAGATGACAAAGGAGGACCATCCTTCAAAGGAAGTTTTGAACGGTTTTCATCCCCAGTGGGTGTCTGTCTGGGGAAAAATAAAAAAACTTGATCATTCATCCAGAATTTTCAAAAAGAATAAAGCAGTGAAATATTAAATCTGAGAGAGATCTACAAATCTTTAAGCAAGTAATTACAAACTTATACCTATATTCAAGATGAAAATCCCTGAGGATAATGGAATTGCAGAGAAACTTCTATGAGAATCCAGGTGATGCTTTAGCTCTGAGACCTGCTTTCCAGTAGCCACTTAAAAACAATTTTTTTGAAATAAAAACAGAAAACAAAAAACACCAAGCTGTGTTTGTAACTACTGTATTTAAAAGTTTTCTCAACAACCAGAAAAAACAATAGTAACATCTCCCTTCAGCGTCTGGCAGCATGTGAAGGGCTTTCCATGTGTAAGGTGGTTGTCTTAGTCCATTTTTGCTGCTATGACAAAACTGACACAGACTAGGTGGCTAAAAAACCACAGGAATTTATTTCTCACAGTCCTGGAGGCTGAGAAGTCCAATACAAAGGTGCCACAGATTCTGTGTCTGGTGAGGGCCCTCTTCCTGGTTTGTAGGTAGCACCTTGTCACTGTGTCCTCATATGGTAGAAGGGACACAGCAACTCTCTGAGCCTTGGTTTATAAGGGCAGTAATCCCATTCATAAGGGTCCAGCTCTCATGACCAATCACTTCCCAAAGGTCCCATCTCCTAATACCATTACTTGGGGGTTAGGATTTTAACATACAAATTTGGGGAGGAGGGACACAAACATTCAGACCGGATCAGTGGTGTTTGCAGACCACCGTCTCCACTTAGTGGTCAGCCCTTATTTGAATCAGCCCAGCCTCTGCCTTGTCCAGTGTGGGAGTTGGTCCCAGCTCTCCATTTAGTGTCTAGGGGCCCCTTGAGGCTACTGGCCCAGAGCCAGGCACCCGAGGATGGTAGCAGAGCAAATTCTGCATCGGAGAGTCAGTTCAGGCTAACGGTAGCATGGCTAACAGTGTCAAATGAAATAATTACCTGGCAGTGGTGCTGAGAGCAAGGGGTGCACCAACTCTGAGGACCGGGGGGGTGAGGATTCACATCACAGCCCTCCCTCTTATCCTTCTCCCCATGTCCTCAGCTGGCACCGGCCCCTAGCCCCCCGGAAAAGCCCCCAAGATCCCACCCAGGCATCCCGACCCACCATCGTTCTTCTCCCCACCATCCCACTTCACCCTGACCCCCAGTGCTCCCATCACGCGCCGTCTTCATCCTCCACCCCAAGGCCGTATTCCCTGTGCCCACTGGGTCTTGTAACTTGTTAAAAGCAAAGTCCAAGTCATTAGCCACAGAAATATTGATTTGCTTTTTCTCAAGAGAATGGAAAGACACAAACACCCCTCTAAAGACACCGTTTCCATAGTAACCCTGGTCCAACATAGACACCTACATTATCTCATTTAACCTTTCAAAACAACCCTAGGAGGCAGATACTGTTCTTCTCTATTCATTTTCAGGTGACAACACTGAGGCCAGCCTGCAGCACTTGGAATAAGAGGGTGTCGTCCACCTCCCAGGGCTGTGCAGGCTCCTGCCCCCTCTGTCCTGCCCTGTCTGATCCCGAATCCCACTCCCGCCATGAAAACTGTCAGAAAGCAACATTCTAGGTGCCAAAGTTTAGCAAAGGCCCAGTTCGTTGAATGATCAGTTTTTCCTGGCAGCCCCTGAGGGAGTCAGACTTCTCTCACTGGCTGGCTCGGTGCGCATCACTGCACTTCTCAACCAAGACAGTCGCGGGCACAGCTGGGGCTAAGCTGTCTGCAGTATGTCCTTGTGTGGCCTCTTGTGACAACAAAGTCCCCCCTTGGCTGCTTCTGATGCTATGGCTGCATTAGAAAAAGAAACTCAAGGCTACCTTTTGCTGATGAGGCTTTTCTCGCTCCTTTTTAAACACTAATAAATCTCTTTAAGACATTCCCAAGCCTCCCTCCTATTTTGAATTCCAGGGCAGTTGGAGATGACAGCCATGTGAGTTTTAGACATTTACACTCAAATCTCTTGTGTTCTTTATCAAGACAGGGTACTTTGACAGAAGGAAAGATGACTTCTACAAAAATAGCTTGGGCAAAATGTCAGAAAAGGTCAATCAAAAAGGAAAATGACAACAATAATAATAGGAATAAAAAGAGCTATTATTCACTGAGCATTTACTATGTGCTAATCACTATTCTAAGCATTTTATATGTATTAACTTATCTGTTCTTCAAACAATACTCTGAGGCTAATTATTATGATCCCATTTTTCAGACAAAGAAACTAAGACACCAGAGGTTAAATAACTTGCCTAAGGTCACAAACCTTTTAAGAGACAGATCTAAAATTTAAGCTTGTGTAGACTAGATCCACCAAGTATTCAAATGCTAGGATATTCTGAAATGATTATAGCTAGAAACTATAATTATTTAGTGGCAGGGGAGAGCCATAGCTATTATTAGAGGCAATATTCAAACATTAACCAATATATTGGTTATTAAAATAATACTACATAGCTAGAGAAGGAAGAGAAATTGTAATAGATTAGATGCTCACAGAGGAGAACCAGTGTCTACATATCACAGCCGATCTGCACCGTGGAGAGAGATGGAGATGCTGCCCAGTACAGCTAACCTCAGACTCCCCCATGAGCAGAAAATTCAATGGGTCTCCAGGCTGGATTCAGGAACATTCTCTTATGAGGGGCAAGTGTTCTCTGGCAACCTTGAAATCTGGTGAAAGCTCCACGTATGTCTGACTTAACTTGTGTTTGCCTAAACCTCACCCCAGACTGAAATTCCTGCAGGTCCATGCAGAAAGGGATGTCTACTTTCCCTCTGTGCCTAACAGAGGTCTGGGAAAAGACCAATAACAAGTCCTTTTAGGAAGGGAGGAAAAAAAAGAAAAAACCAGAATTAGCAATTCAGGCAGGCAAAGGGACGGGTGGGTGTGCCAGCTTGCAAAATCATTCAGGTCCAATGATCCCAACATCCCTTCCCCCAACCTATAGAGTTTCAGAAGTATCCTGCTAATGCTTGCAAATCTTCAAATGTTTTTGGATGTCAAGTTTAAAAATATCATTTCCAAGTGTCCGTGTCCTGTGTCTGTCCGACATTGAATGCTATAGCAGAGATAATGCAGGCAACTCGGGCCTGCTGCTCGGGAGAGCTGAACCACTGCTTCATAAACTTGCTATGTGAATCCATGATGTCATCTGTTCCCTCAGAGTTTGGGCTCCCTAGCCCCAGACCACCCACGCTGGCAGCCTATTCTCTCCGCGTCGTCAGGGAGAGACCTGCCTTTATAAATGATTTGAGGTCTAAACGGAGGACGTAGCTTGAATTGTTATACAAAAGTGCTGCCTGCTACAGCGATAAGCATTTGGACATGTCGACGTGGTGACTTTTTTTCTTATTTGAACTCTGAAATTCTCTTTAACACACAATGGAAGGGCTGAGAGACAGAGTGAGGCAAGAGAGGCTTCAGAAACAGGTCTGAAAAATCTGTAACAGAACAGCAAGCAAGAGGGAAAAAGAAGTAAAATGCTGGGAGCCCTGGAAATATTGGAGCAGTCTGCAATTAGACCATTAACGATTTAGATTCACATTTAGATGACTTTTTTCATCACTCTTGGTTAGAAGAAGGAAATTGTGTTGCGGGGGCTGGCATTGGTGTCCACATTGCTGAGAAGTAAAGAAATGCATTTTTCCAAATAATTTGCACCCATAAGGAAACTGGGACGTTTTGGGGCTTTTGAATATTTTGCCTAATCCGTAGTTGGGAAGGAGAAGGACATTCATTTGGGACCTCAGAGTGCAAAGAGTGTCCTGAGGGCCGTGTAGGAGGCACCGATGTTCCCATTTTCCCTGACCATTGAGGCCCTGTGGCCGCGTAAGCCAGGCACAGTGAAGGGGCCCTGTGTGCTATTGTCCCTTGTGGGAGCAAGGGCAAGGAGGGAAGACAATCAGATCCTAAATTTATAGCACTGAAGACATTATGATATTGCTTGATGGAAAGAAGAATTAACGTGGAAACTACAATGCCAATTCCGTGATATTCTCCACTATGGGGAAAAGTCATCCCAATGTTCAGGGTCATAATCCTCTCTGAGCCATGAATCCCTTCAGCATTCTGGGGAAACTTATGGGTAACTTCTCAGAATAGTGTTTTTAAATGAATTTAGCAAAATACACAGGATTATCAAAGCAATGAATTCTATCAAAATGCATCTACTAAAATATTTTTTAAAACGGTCATATATATTAATATGCATGCTTATTTTTTTTTTCCTTTTTGAGACAGAGTCTCACTCTGTTGCCTGGGCTAGAGTGCTGTGGTGTCAGCCAAACTCACAGCAATCTCAAACTCCTGGGCTCAAGTGATCCTCCTGCCTCAGCCTCCTGAGTAGCTGGGATTATAGGCATGCGCTACCATGCCTGGCTAATTTGGTTTTTTTCTGTATATTTTTAGTTGTCCAGCTATTTTCTTTCTATTTTTAGTAGAGACGGGGTCTCACTCTTGCTTAGGCTGGTCTCGAACTCCTGAGCTCAAACGATCCTCCCGCCTCAGCCTCCCGGAGTGCTAGGATTACAGGCGTGAGCCACCACAAGCCCGACCTGTATGCTTCTTTGTTGACTTTCTAAATAATAAGATCTAGGAGTGAGTTTAGTAACTACTGCTATTCTGAAGTATCAAGGAGCAAAAAACAGTATTTCCAGGTATCTGTAGCCATTGTTTATGATATGAAAATATCTGAGATTTCTACTGGTGACATAGTCACAGGTAGCACTCTTACAATTGTGGTTGGCTCCATAATTATAATTGAAGAAAATGCTGAATTCAAGTCAGAAGTCCATCTCCCATTCAAGTTCATGGATGCTTCTGCTGAGAGCCCCTGTACTAAGGAGGATGGATCCAGGCAGCCCAGTCAGGCTTGGTGACAAAGACTGGAGCATCGAGGAGGGTCAATTCCATGTTGTGAGGTATCTGACTTCCTATTTGTCTCTCTAATCTTTTCACAAAGAAGAACACTGAAAGCACCATTTCCCTAAAAACTCCTGGGGATATTGGGGCATCAGGAGCTATTTATTCTTTGAGACCTCTCTGACAAATTGTAAAAGAAATGCATATTCTCCCTCTCTTTTGGGGTAGAACCCCTGCAGGGCTGGATCCTGGTCTTCAGGAGAGAACTGTGGCTCCAGGAGGGAGAGGGGGGCTGGCAATCTCCAATCTGTTAGCAACGCTTGGCCAATATGGCAGTCTCCAGTGGGGATGGAACAGGCAGAAGAAGGAAATGGAAAAAGCCCTGAGGTGTCTCAGGTGGGCCAATTACACTGGTGTGTGCACACACATGAGTGTTTTTCTGGGGAACCTCAGAAATCTGTAGGGTGAAGAAGGCTTGATGCCTGCATTAACGGGAATAGATAACAGGGCAGCACTGTGGATGGGCTTTGTTGGTTGTCTACCTGCATCCATTTTCACCCTTCCCTTCCTAACAGCACCTGGGTCTCCTATTGCACCCACTCCTCCTCCCCCCAGCCCATGTGGTCTTTGTTCGCTGGAAGCTTCATGCCCAACTGAAGCCCATCATTGTGCTCCAATCTCCTGGCCGTCGTCATTGGCTCGGGAGTGGGCATGTCCCCTAAGCTGATACAATTGAGGTGACTTTCAGAACTCTTGCTAGAAAGACTGGAGCAGAAGCGTTCTCTTTTTCCATGCGTTGGCAGAGTGTAGATGGGAACCTGAACCAGCAGTGGTCATTTTGCTGTCGAAAGGAAGGCCAGCCCAGGGATGAAGCTGTTATGACACACAGAACGGGGCATGGCCAAGGGGACATCAAAGAAAAGAGCCGGGACCTGGTGAAGGAAATCCCAAAGCGCAGCCCACAGCTGGATGGTCAACGGGGAGAGGCAATGAATCCCCCCTCATTTAAAGCAGTTCGAGTTAGGCTTCCTTTGCCTTGCAGCTCCAAGTATCCTAAATGCTAACACAGGCTTCCTGGAATAGTCATGCACCATGTTCTCCAAGGAATTTCTAGCATTTTCCAAAGTTTTATTCACATGTCTACTGCTCTGTCTACTCTTCACGAGGCTGACATAGGATGTGTGTCTCAGAGTTCAAACTCCCGAAGTGAATTCTCAGTTCTGTCACTAACTTATGCTGTGACCTAGAGCAGGACACTTTGCCATTCTGAGCTTTAATGTCCTTCTCTGTAAAATTAGGCCGTAGATGTAAATGGTTAGAGTAACTCATCCCTAAAGCCCTGCCCACCTAACAGAGATCCAAGTGCATCACTAAGAGAAGGACTAGTTTTAATATTCACCCATTTGACTTACGGCTTGGAAGAGTGTTTATCCCTCTAGGATAAACTCAGAACTGTGTTAACATTATACAACAGAGAATTTCATGTGACCAGGAATTCTAGTAGCCCAGGGAATATAAAGTGTTATATTTTGGGATTTTCAGCCATTCATAAGTCATTCAGGAAGTTTTACATATCAGAAATTGTAGTGAGAAGCAAGGATATAGAAATAAAAGAATGGTGCAGTCTTTATCTTTAAGGCACTTCTAATTTAGTAAGTGAAACAGCTGGACTGCTATGTACAGTTATGCAGGATGTGCGCTGAACAACTTGGGGGGTTGTCTTTCATGCCAGTGTCTAAGTGAAAGCTCAAGGAGACAAACAAGTTAAATATAAAAATTATATAAAGAGGAAGATGTTGGACAGTAAATACTCTATGATCCTGTCGATGTAAGGAAAGGATATATAGATCTATATCTATACTTATAGATTATGTCTGTAAAGAGGCATAAGAAACTGTTAACAGGACTTAACTCTGGGACATGGAACTAGAGGAAGGTTGGGATGGGAAAGAGGGAGAAATTTTGAGGACTTTATACTCTTCTAGTCTATTTTATTTGTTTCCTATAAGAAAAGTTTACCATATATGAAGACACAACTTTCAAAAGTCAGCAATTATAATCTAGGTGAATAGGTGCTCCATGGAGATACCACTGCTGCTGCAACATCATGCAGGGAAATCCATCCTTGCCTGGGATAACCAAAGGATTCCCAGGGGAGGGGAGGTTTGGGTTGAGACTAAAAAGACGAATAGGAATTATTTAATTGGAGGAGGAAGAGAAGAGCATTTCGGACAGAGGCAAAGGAGTTCAAAAATTGAGATTTGGGCCTAGCTGGAGCATGGAGAGTATGCGGGAAAGTGACAAGAGTCGAGGCTGCGGAGATGGTGCCGGGCTCAAGATGTAACCACAGGAAGGCAGGTGGTATGGATCCACTGCAGGGTTTCAGGCAGGGAGTGGCAAGTTTCTGTGTGGGTCTTAGAGTAGTATGAAGGCTAAGATGGAGCGCACACGGGTGTTATCCACGCATACACACTCACACACACACGCACACACATATAAAACCCACATGGGAAATATTATGGAAACTTTTATCTATCCTCTATTTTTTCTTCCTTTGCTTCACTTTCCTTTTAATATTCAGATCTTTGACCTACCTAGAATTTAGGTTTGCTTATGGTGTTAAGTAGCTTTGTTTCCTTTGAAATGCTTAACCAGTTGTCCCAAGACTATTAATCAAATAAACTATCCTTTTTTCACTAATATGAAATGCCATCTTTGTCAAATACTAAATTCCTGTAGCTATCACAGATAACTTCTGAACACTTCAAGCAAGTGGTCTATTTTGTGCCTTGCTTTTAAAAAATATTATAGTTTTATAATATTTGTTGCTATCTGATAATGTCAGTGTTCCCTTATATTCTTTTCCAAAAGCTTAAGTAGTTTCATAAATTTATCTGCAATTTTTCTTTAAATTCTATTTAATATAGAAACTACATTGGACAGCATTTAATATGTAGAAGAATTTACTGTTATAAATTCTCGAGTTTGTTAATTGTAAGATTGTAAATGGATCTATCCCCTACTTTTTTTAATAAAAAAAATAGTTTTTAAAAGTATGTTCAGAAAAGAGCACCGAAGCAGCCTGATTATTCATTTCTTCCCCCAACCAATGCTTAACGTGATCCTTTATCGTGGAGGCTCAGTACAAAAAACCCCAGTGCTTGGTGAATAACAAGCACATAGCAGTGATAATTCCATTACCGCCATGACACATTTCCTCATAAAGCTGCCAAGCGCCAGCAAAACATCTCCTGAAACAGTCTCCTTTGCTTTTGAAGTAAATAGCTCCCTAGCAAAGCTACACCACCCTACTAAACTTTCAGGTGAGATTTCTTTTTTTTTTTTTCTCTTTTTCTTTTTTTTTTCTTTTTAAGGGCAGCTCCTCCACAGAATTCCAAACTAGTTTCTGCTATGAATTGGGAAGACACAGCAGCCCATGGACAGAGTCAGACCCATATTTTAAGGGATCTTATTACATTTTTGTTTAATGCTAAAGCCTCTTTCTACTAGATGCTAAAATGACTTCATTCTCCGTCCCGTAAGTCATAAGGAAAAGAAACGGTTCTCCCTGGGATTTTAACTGTAATGTAATGACATCTGCCAAGCGAATGTTAGGAAAAGCACACTGAGCTCCATGGCCAAATTCCATGGCAACAGCTGGCAAATCACAGGTGTGAGCCAGGAAAGCCTCCAGTCCTGCTTAAATGTTCCGGAGAGTTCTTTATTATTTTAAACACCACGTTTGGAAAGTGCTTAATTTGCTGGGATTCAAAACATTCCTCATGGGCAAAGTGCAATGTAAACAATGTTCCAGGAGAAAGTCATGTCAACCTAATTTTTAATTTGCAAACAGGGTGGTTAGAAAACAAAGTGCTTAAGCATTTTCTGACAGTGATGTTGCCACAAAGGAACTTAGGAAGACTATGAAGGAAAATTCTTCTCTTAGTTAAGCCGCCTTGATGGGACATCTTTGATATTAGCTGGGAGAGATGAAGATTTCTAGAAAAATTCAGTGCATCTGTATCTGCAGGGTCAGTGTTAAGAGAGGCAAGATATACAGAAGAGACTCTGAATATCCAACAGTAGAATGGGTTGGAACCTTCAGGGTCCAGAAGTGTTTTGATATCTTACTCTAGAACTCATGTTTGCCTCTGAGCTCCAGTGATGCTGCCGTGCAGCCCCACTGATTAGAGAGTGAAAAAGTGACCCAGAGGTGCAAAGCTCATGGGTTCTAAATTCCACTTCACATAAGAACGTGTCTGAGACCATGTGTCTTGTAACTGTACCCGAACAAGTCTTGACCATTCAAGCAGCTGATTTAATCTGGCTGCTACTGTTGTACATAAGTTCATTCATTCATTCATTTATCAACTATTTCGTGAACACCTACTAAGTTCCAGGTCTTGTGCAAAAGCAAAGAGGCATAAGGAGAACCAGGCGTGTCCTTATCCTTGAGGGGCAGTGGCCAAGAAAAGGGAGCGAGAAATCCTAATAGTTCCTGCACGGAGGGATCGGTACCTCCTGGAAGGCATGAATGGACAGACTTGCTCAGGTCGTGGGATTTCTCCACCAGCCAGGTCTGTGCCGTCCACTGCACCTCCAGGGATAGCTCAAGCCCCATGGCCTCAGGGATCAACCTATGCATCCCACTGACCCCTGTGATTGGTCTGAGAATAAACCTGTTATCCCAGCTGGGAAAACCAGAGCCTTCTCCAGAAGTGTGCAAACCAAAGCTGGTGGGGCAGACTGTCCTCTCTGCTTGCCATCTGGACCACAGCAGCCAGCCACGGCGGGAGAGCCTGGGGCCCGCTCCAAGACAAGCAAGGATGAGACACGGACTCCCGATGGCACCGAGTCCCGAGACGAAGCCACTCCAGGGCCAGCTCCACCCAGCCCTTTCGTGATTTGAGTATTTATTTCAATAAACCCTCCATCTCCTTTTGTTTCATTTTGCTTATGCTAACTTGAATTGAGACTCTGTCATTGGTCACCGAGAGTGTGCTGTTGACTACATGCACAAAAATATGGGTAAGTGGGGGAAGGGGCGGCTACTAGCGCACACAGTTCGGTGGTGGGTGCATTGAGCCCAGGCTGGGGCATGAGGGAGGCTCCTGGTGGAAGTGCTGGGGAATGGGAGCTGCGACTATTACTAACAGCTGGACCCCTGAGCTACCCTCCTCCATTGTTTTATTCTCCTTTGTACAACAAAGAAGGAAACAACTCCCTTTCTTGTCCTCTCTCCTCTGAGAAGACGTGGGTTGCACACATACACATACTCTGGCAGAGGGTGGATGGGCAGGGTCACGCATCAGCGTCCACCATTGCTCTTTGGAGATGGAGTGAGCTGACCAATAAGCAGAAGGAGGATGCCTCAGAGCCCAGGCTGACGTGGGGCTGGTACTGCTGGGATGCCACTGACATCTCCCACGATGGTGACAGCAGCTGCAGGCTTGAGCTTGGGCTGCCTTTAGCAGACTGGGGGGCAACTGCACCCGCCCTGTGGTGGTCTCCAGCTGAGCCCTTCCCTCCCGAGGACCACCTTGCCTGTGCCTGCGTCCCCGACCACCCCTGCCATCACTCGCCTGGCACAAGGGCCCAGCAGCTGGACAAGGCAGGGAAAAGCATTTTCACCAGAGGGAACCAGAGGTACAAAAGCATGGGAGCATGAAGCATCACGTATGTTGTGGCCAGAGAACTCCAAGCGGTGCAGTTACACTGGACTGTAAGTCACCAGCACCTGGCGAGGTGTATGTGTGTCAGCTCAAAGGTCCTGTCAAGGGAAAGTGTCTACAGATGCTATTGTCTATTCTTACACGTATTGCAAGGCTGTTGTGAGACCCAAATGAGATCATATGTCTATAAAGTGGTTCTGGAGGCTGGAAAAGCATTGTACACATGCTAATTAACAGAGTGTGGGGTATGGCTAGGATACATTTCAGACCGCAAAGGAACAGTAAAAATCAAAATAACAGTGAATTCCTCTCGAATCCATAGTATTAAATTTGTTTGTATACTGAGCTTTTTAATTAAAATACTTCCCATCACCCCTTTACAGATAAACAAATGATTTCATTGTCTATTAAAAATAATTTTCTGCTCATAATATTTATTAGACCACCAAGATTCAGGCTGAGGGCCTGAGAGTCATATTTGTTGACTTACACATCACCAAAATCACTCAATATGGCATCAAAAGTATATATGTATGTACGTATGGATGGATGAATGTGTATATAAATAAATTTTTGTTTTCAAATTTGTATCCATTATCTTACTTGAGGATATCATAACTTCTCTCCCAAGATGTAGCGAGAGTTTCTTAGCTGCTTCCTGTGTCTCTAGCTGCCTATCTCTCTGCTCTCAAATCAATCCATCCCGTAGCTGTTCAGGAGCTCAATCGCTGTTAATCATTCCACCCACTGTGGCAATAATGTGAGTCCTTCCACTGTGAAAAGACATAAAATTAAAGTAAAAGGCACAATCACAAGAAAGAAGAAGGAAAATTACCTATTCCAGGTGCTTCGTTTATTTACCTAGAAACCCAGGAAAATTAGCTAAAACATCACTGGAATTTAGAAGAAAATTTGGTAACATTACTCAACATCAAATAAATACCAAAAGGACAATTGTTTCCTATCTACCTGCAATAAACAGTCTTAATACATCACAGAGAACGAAAGCTACTGATCTTTGGGGTTCACAGAGGTACTGAATATTGTCCCTTTGGGCTCCGGAGAATTCTGATTGTGTGCAGAACCTACAAAATCTCCCTTGAAACGGTTCCTCAGTTTCTGATCTCTCTCCACTATCATGGGGCCTGACCCAGCTCCAAAGTCATGGTGGGATGTAGACATCCGGGCAGTCCCGTTAACTCTCCAAAAGCAACCTAAAAATAAAAGAAGTGCACAGAAATGCTTCCTTACCTCCTTCATAGAAATACCCCTCTCTTCACTCATAAAGCGATTTTAGTACCTTAAAAGTACATCTTCGGCCGGGCGTGGTGGCTCACGCCTATAATCCCAGCTCTCTGGGAGGCCGAGGTGGGCGGATTGTTTGAGCTCAGGAGTTCGAAACCAGCCTGAGCAAGAGCGAGACCCCATCTCTACTAAAATTAGAAAGAAATAAATTGGACAACTAAAAATATATAGAAAAAATTAGCCAGGCGTGGTGGCTCATGCCTGTAGTCCCAGCTACTCGGGAGGCTGAGGCAGTAGGATTGCTTGAGCCCAGGAGTTTGAGGTTGCTGTGAGCTAGGATGATGCCACGGCACTCACTCTAGCCAGGGCAACAAAGTGAGACTCTGTCTCAAAAAAAAAAAAAAAAAGTACATCTTCATAGAACACACAGGCCCAGTTCTACGCACACTCACCAAGTGTCCTTCAGGGTGGTTTTCCCTGCACACAAGGACAGTCTGCAGTCAGGAGTATCTAAGTATTTAAGTCTCCACCTTCTGCCAGATAACGGAGCTTGCAACTTTGAACAGAAGGTCATCTTCCATTTCTACCAGCTTCACAAAATCGTAAAGTACCTGGATGTCCCCGATATTGCTGGGGGGTGGAGGGATTCTTCACAGCCAAGCCCAAAGTCACCTGCATTTACTTGTCTTTTACCTTGTTTAATGTGAGATGAGACCTGAAGAGCAAGCAGAAGTTCAGCCGGGAGGAGGACAGGAGGGGATGGAGGGGACAGGGAAGAGTGGCAGAGAAAAGAGCCTGGTGAGGACACCAGTGGGGAAGGAACTCGATAGCAGGTGAGTAGAGCTGAGCTGAAGGAGCAGGTCTGTGGCTAGGGAGAGAGGCAGGAGGGTGGCTGCTGACTGCGAGGGACAAGGGAATAGATTAAAGACACCGGTAGCAGGTCCTAACCACGATGGGAAGAAGTCCTTTTTCTATCCAGGTTCTAATTCGAATGAGGTCCTGGCCGTCCCTGCTGCTCCCCCAAAGGGGCATAGTTTCTGATGGCAACAGCTATGGAGAGACCGAGAAATATCCCATCGACTCCCGACGCCATTCTTGAAATGCTACAATTCGCAACTCCTACCATTATAGTGAATCTCAGAAGCAACCACGTCCAGAGAGGTTGGCATAAATTAGCGAGTTATCCACCCTTGCAGGGAGATTTGGTGGGATTTTGTGGCTTCTGTCTACAAAATACAAACTTTCCACTCCCAACGCTTGACCTCATGAAAGTCAAGCATGACTTCAATGATGGCAACCGATGGAGTTAAAAAGCCCAGGTTCCAAGGTGGCAATATGCACCAAGACCTTTGATGCAACAATCAGTTACATTAAACAGAAATTTTCTAGTGAGCCAAAAAATGAAAAACTAAAACCGGTGCTCCAGTAATATTTAGCAACATGGAGCAATTCTCAAAATACACCAAGTGAAAACCTGATTATCAAACAGCATAGTAATTGTCATTTTTATTTTATGACACTTGTTATGAAAACATAAAACTGAGAAGACAATACTCTAAAATACTAACATTTGCTATCTCTGACAGGCATAGTTTTGGGTGACTTGCTTTTCTTGTCATCCTCTTTCTGTTTTTTTCCAAGTGTTTAAAAATAAACGTGTAATATTGTTACAGTCAGGGGAAAAAAAGAAAATAATCACAACAGCCTTCATTTTACATGGCAATGTAAAATGTATTCCTGAACAGGGTGTGTATCCGAACCACACAGCAGTCTTTGTGCAAATAAACGAAGGTCTGGTCTTCCTGAGTGTTCCAGAAAAATAATTTTTTTCTGTGAGATTTATCTGTCCATGTCTCAGAGCAAGAAAATACAGACACAAATATACATGTTTTTTCTGTTGCATGGCCTTAGAATATTTGGGAGTTTGGCTCCAAGTCCAGAACTCCAGTTGCTGTCTCCAAATCTGGGAGCCTTTTGCGTCTGTGAAACACAAGCTGCAGCTCCCCAGGGAGAAGACACTCCCCTGCTTCCTGCCTCCTCGCAGAGAAAACCGTCCCGTGTGCATATTCCTCACCACGAGGGCTGGCAAATGAGAACGGCTTGGAAAAACAGCGAGATGCTTGCAATAGTTTGTTTGGTGTCTCGGAAAATAAAATCCATCTTTCTCCTCCAGATGAGAGTCATTGCTTTCAGATGATTTGGGAGGGGGAGCCATTCCCTGCATCGAAACTGCAAGACTGGCTCAGTCCCCAGAACTGTGTTTTCATGAACATGATGGAGAAGTTTATGAGAAAATGAAAAATACAATTGTAGGGGGGTGGTTTCTATAGGATTTTTACCTCCTGCAGATTCTGCCAGCTGGAATATTCTTCCAGATGTTCTGGAGGCCTGTTGAATCAGATTCTCCAGGGATGGGGCCCTGGCATGTACACTTTTGCTAGGTTTACAGATGATTCTTTGTACAGCCAAGTGCAAGAATGACTGCTCTAGCGAGCCACAGGTGGACTCCGCCTAGAAAAACGATTGTGATGACAGCAACATTGCATTTTTAGTAGGGATGTTTCGATGTTAGCAACATTGCATTTTCAGTAGGCATGTTTCGGTGTTAGCAACATTGCATTTTCAGTAGGGATGTTTAAAGGCAGCCTTAAAAATGATTTTTTAAAAAGACTGTCTCCTTGGCCAGAAAGGATTATGTGCCATTATTTCACTTCATTCACAGATCCCTCTCACAGTCTGAATAGAAACAAAGAAGCAACCCAAAGGCACACTCAGTCCCAGCCGTAGGACGCCACATAAATCAGCGCAGGCCAAGCTGGACCTCGCGAGGGCGAGTGCCGCGGAGGCCAAGCAGCCCGTATGGTGACCAAACGCTTTTTGCCTATTAACTGCACGTGTTGACTTTGTGTGGGGCTCTGGAGAGTCCCGTCACCACAAACACGAGGGTCAATAGCCACTTGGCAGCCTCTTCACCCTGAGCAAGTGCTGAATTCAACAAAACTAGCATTTAAACAGCTCCTCGAGGGCTCCTCCTCTGGGCTGGTTGACCGTATGTCCTGCTTTGTAAATGCGGTTTAGGCCCATTACCCAGGTGTAATTATTAATAGCACCCCTTTTGCTGTCAGAATTATCCTGGTTTTGTGGATAAATCATGTGGTCACCTGAGTTCACAGCCAAGGTGACGGCCTGTTGGCTGAGGGAACTGAGGGAGGGAGGAGGGTAGTAATTCCTCTGCACACCCCCAAATAGTCAAGAAGCAGTCCTAGTGCTTCCGACACAGTCGGGGCCCCCTTGCTTAGCAAGCAGCAAAAATAGCTGCTTGGGAAATTTCCCTCCCTCCTTTCTCCCCATGCCCTTCCCCCACCCCATACACACACACACACACACACACACACACACTTTAACTCTTTTCGTTTCTTTAATATCCATCACTGTCATCTGAACAGCACCGGGCAGCAACTGTACGTCAATTTTCACTTTGTAGCACGCACTCTTTATTCCCAAATTACCCCAGTAACCCAAATAAGAAAGGGGAAAATGCACAAAGAATTACTGTGGCCATCTGGAATGCATAATGTGGAAAGATCTGCAATACATTACATGGTCTGGAAAGTGGCTGGTGGAATTCCAGGGAGCTCAGATAGACTTCAAAGTCTGGCCGTACATCAGTGAAACTGCTGATCTGCTCCGATATTTAAAGTGGGTGTAGATGAATGAATTTATTACAGTTTTTATCTTCTGCGCTCAGATGGGGAAATGGGATCATAGTCAGGTTCTCCTTTAATTTCATGCTGACTTTTTTTTTAGATTTTATTTTCCACCTCATTATTGCTGTACCATTTATTGATTTTCTTTTGGACTGAAACATGCCTTCCTTATCTCTGCTCTGGTGCTGGAAACTGACTGATGTGTATGAATAAGGTAATTCTGCAGAGACTGGTGGCCTAATCACGAGATATTTTCATAAAGAGTCTCAATTCCAAAACATATGTATAACTTCATAGCTCTCTCTCTCTCTCTCTCTCTCTCTCTCTACTCTCTGATGGAGCAAGTCAGTAGTTGAGATCTGAACTCGACTTCATAGATTTTATTTCTAAAATTGAATTTGGGTGATATCTAGTTGTATTTCCTGATCAGGAATATGAGTAAAAACCTGGACTCAGTAAATATCCGGAAAGACTTGATTTGAGTATGTGCTGCTGTCAGACACTGCCTTCAGGAAGGGATGAAAGAGTAGTTCTTTAGGGTCAACAGTTCCAAAATCCCTCTGAGAAACAAGCTTCTTCTCATCTCTGCCAACCTGATTGCTTTTATCTTTATACAAATTTATCTTAACCCTTAAAAGAACCTCAGCAAATACAATCCTGAGCCAACTCCATGACAAATGTCATACTCCTGCTGCTTCAAGAACTTGGGGCTTCTGTCTGAACTCTAAACACAATTCTGTCAGCAGTGAAGAAGTATTTCTCTTGGATCTCTTTTAGGACTGGGAAGGAAAGAACTATTCTGCGTACACACATAAGGGAAGGTGGATACCAAGAAGGTAAGGTTAACGGTGTCAGGATAACCTAGCACTTGTGCTTTCCTTCTTTACCGTGCCAAGTATGCATTTGAAATGTCTTGAGTTTCTACAGTAATTGGATTATTAAAACATAGCTAAAATTCCTACTAAAATATTTAAGACTAGCCCAGGACAATAGGGTCAAACAGGTAGAGTCTGACTTCCAGGTACCCCCCTCAAACTCCTGGAGCCCTTTTTCTTTTTCAGAGCTGTTTTCTCCACCTCCTGCCCACAGTAATGAAAGAGCAAGACACTAATTCTAAAATGTGTTGCCCCTCTTAGGAATATTTTCCATTTTAAAAGAGAGTTAAGACACGGACTTTTTTAACTCAAAGGGATCAAGCTCTCATGGTAGAACATGGAAAAAAACTGTGGGGAGCATAGGGACCTCTAACACCCCTAACACATTGTCACAATAGAAAAAAAAATTTTTTTCCTTGGGGCCACGGTGTTTTATTAGTAAAATAGAATAAAAATTTTAAAAGCAAAATGATCCTTTCTAATTTAATGAAAAAATTATTTCTCATTATTTTCTGTACGTGAGTTATATGCAACTTGAAAAATAGTTCACGCAGCTCCCAAGGTGAAGAGACATGTGAGTTACATATGCTTCACAAGGCCCCAGGCTCAAAACTATCGTGAGTTAAATACAACCCAAACAGCAGTTAATGTGTTAAAACTATATCATGGCAGAGTTTTCCAATTCTCAGAGGATGGTGTTAGCTAGAGTAATTTCTAGAAGCCAGTGAAGCTTTTGGATCGCCATAATTCCGTATGTTGCCTACACACGTGTTATATATCCATCTTGGTTCCAAGATAATGCTTTTTCAAAAAATAGCTATCAGGTGCTTTATGTTGGTTTCCTGTGGGTTACCATGACAAAGTACCACAAACTGGGTGACTTAAAACAGAAGAAATTTGTTATCTCACAGTTCTGGAGGCTGGAAGTCTGAAACCACGGTGCCGGCAGGGCTACACTCCCTCCAAAGCTTCTAGGGGAGGATTCTTCTTTGCTTCTTCCAGACCTGGGCTGTCCTTGGTCCTGGAAGTCTAACTTCAGTCTCCACCTCTGTTGTCACATGACCACCTTTGCCTCACGTGTCTCTACATATCTTCCCTCTGGATGTGTCTCTGTGTCCAAGTGTCTTCTTCGTACAAGGACACCAGTCACTGTGGGTTAGGGCCCACCCTAATGACCTCATCTGAACCTGATTATATCTTCAAAGAGC
Organism: Avahi laniger; assembly: GCA_963575035.1. Taxonomy (NCBI): domain Eukaryota; kingdom Metazoa; phylum Chordata; class Mammalia; order Primates; family Indriidae; genus Avahi; species Avahi laniger. Next base: position 19,580 of record CAUYSK010112789.1, on the reverse strand, counting down.
CTACTTCCAAATGAAGTCACATTGGCAGGTGCTGGGGATTAGGACTTCAACGTATCTTTCTGGAGGGACATAGTTCAACCCACAACATGTCCCTAGACAGGAACAATTGAAGAAGAACAAAGACTAGGATCACATCCTACAGTTAATCCTTAGCTCCTCCTTGTGAGAAAGATGTAATTCAACTTTAAAAGCCCAGGATAAATAACTCCAGACAACTCTAAGACTCTAGAGAGCTCTAGATTAGTGAAAGGACAGGTTGGTCCATGACTGCCTCAGCCAAGGAATGACTATAATCAGGGACCATCATCAAGCTTAAATGTGAGTCATTACAAACTATGACCTTGCCCCTGGGTTGTCCTGAGACTGGGCTGGAGAAGTTGACCCTGGGACCCTGTATTGGGTCATTGGATTATTGGATCATTTCAGCCAACCTAGTTTAATCAAAGCTAAAATTCTGTATCATGTCACAAATAGAAAGGTGGACTTTATAGACACCACAGTTGGAAACCACCTACATGAGTTCCAAGAAGCAAGTATGTGCTCCTTGAAGGTAGGAATTATGTCCAACCCATCTTCATAGTTCCATTGCCTGACAGACACTCAAGAGAAGCTTGGTTAATAGACAAAGGCTCTCTTCTACTGGGGGCTTATGGATATTAACTGAATTGCCAAAGAGGCACAGCTGGTATTTGAACTCAGGTCTTCTGCATCCAAACTGTGAAGTCTTTCCACCATACCAAAGGTTCTCCAACTTTGGCAGGCAAGAGAATTACCTGGCGGGGCTTGTTAAAATACAGACTACTGGCCCCCATGATCAGAGCTTCTGAGTCCGTAGGTCTAGGGTGGAGCTGATCACTGCCATTGCTAACAAGTTTCAGGGAATGCCAATGCTGTTGGTTGAGGGCCAGCCCCACTTTGAGGACCACTGTACATTGGCTGCATATTAGGGTCACCTGGGGAGCTTTCTATTTCACTGACCTGGGATGGGGCTTGGCCACTGGCAGTTCCAGAAGTGCACTGGGGGTTCCCATGTGCAGCCAGAGTTGGAGACTGTCATTTGCTCCTCAGCTACCTGGCAGTTGGACTCTGGTGAACACTGACCCCTAGCTGCCCTTGGGCAGAAGCAAGAGAGCTGCTTACTATCCAAGCATAACCAGGGCATTCCAGCTGCCGCCATTCGGTTTCTGCCACCCCCCCACCTACCCAGTCACTGCCATCCTGTTTTTCCACCATTCTCTCAAGAGAAGGGAAAGAGACCTCTAAGAAAATGTATTTGAACTCTGTGGGCAATGAGGAGGGATCCAGGAAGCAAGACAGAAAACCCGTTTCTCCCCTGACGCCACAACCAGACATGGGATTCCCCAGGTTGCTTTAATCCCTCACCTAACGAGGCACTTTTCTCTTAGCTGAACTCACAAAGCACCCTTTCCACCCTCCCAATTAGAATTAATTTGTCCCACCAATTGCTCACAGCACTCAGTTCCAACCATACAGGTTCTATCTCGCTGGAGTAATGTACACTTAACTATTACCATCACTCCTCAGCATGCTGAGATCCTAGGAAATGGGAATCTCAGTTTACACATCTTAGCATTCTCCAGCTCAAAGTTCGTACATGATAAATGCTCACAAATGCTCTAGTCCAGTACTGAATTAGATTCGGCTCAGGCTTTAATCTCTGTTCCTCATGTAACTATGCCAAGGGATTGACACTGGCATTTTATTAGTCATTTACACTTTAGCATGAATATGTTTTTGACCCTTTCATGAGACTGTTGCGATTATTACAAAGCACAGGTGTACAATGACAGGGATGGGAAGGCAGCATAGTGATGACAATGAGTTCTGTTGATCAACTCTGCACTCAACTCTCAGGAAACATGAACTTTGTTGAGGTATATGGCTCATTCTGCTGCCTGTTAACCTGTAACTAAGGTAAGTTCAAAGGTAAAGGTTTGCACAAGGGATGATTCTTTTTTCAATAATTACATTTTGGTGTCCCTCATTAGCCCCCTGAATCACTCTCCTTCTCTCTGGAAAATTCTTACCCAAAGGGTTCTCACCCAGCAAGTGATTCCTTCCTCTTTGAGAAGTTTTCCATTTCCCATTTCACATGGTGCTTAATTTCTGCACATTTTCTCTTTTGCAGAAGGGAGAGTCTTTCTGTGCATTTGCATTCAATCTTTAGGACAAGTTTTACATGATACCATTTTCTTAAGATAAAAATTCAAAGTTCTTCCTGTGGTTCTAATCATCTGGTCGTATAATTCACATACAGCTGCTTTCAAAGTCACCGTTTCTGCAACCAAGAGGGGAGCCTGCCTGCTACCCAAGCAACTTTGACAGGAGTGTTATAAAAAGGGCTTTCCAGACGACTACCTTTTCAAAGGCTTAGATCCCTGCATTTTATCTCATTCTGCGTAAATTCCTTTCTGCACTGAGCATGTTTGAGTAGAGACACGGGGGAGAATTACAATGATTACCTGGTCGCATGTCATCATGTCATCAGATGATCTCCAAAATATCTACAATGAATTGTTCAATGGGAAAGGCATGGCATTTGGAGCTGGTCACAGCTTTGGGGTCTCCAAGCCTCAGGAGTCTCGTATGTGTTCTGGGGACAGACCATGACCCCACTGAGCTGTGTGAGAATAGCCACGGTGAGGAAAGTACCTAGCACCAGGCCAGGCTCACAGCAAGTGCCCAAAATACAATCTTCCCTCTCTGCCCCATGTTCCTCTTCTCATTGGCCATATCTGTAAGTAGAGACACTACATACAACTTCATTCAAACATCCATCTCAGGATTTGATTGCTCTGATAGAACAGTTTTTCCTGTTGCCCTACCCAAATCTTCCTGCTTTGAGTTTGTGTAGGCAAGCAGAATATCTTGTTTTTCCTCTTCTATGCCTAAAACAAATTGTTTAACATCTCAGCATCTTTGGCTGGTCCATGAAAAACAAAAACAGTAATTTTTACCCTGCCCATACCCTTTTTCTGACATTAAATTCATGTGAAATAATGAAAATGCTCTGGAGTTAGGAATCGTCCAAGCCAACATATAATTCCCCGGCATCACTGCCTTAGTTGAATTCTTTACTGCCTCCTTCCTGGAAATAGAAAACATTCCACACAGGGCCCCTCACACCTGATACTGTTTCTGTCCCACTCCACGTGCTCACCACACCGAGACCAAACCCCACTGTCATTAATTCTCCTCCACTCCCCAGGTGTCTTGCCGTAGCTTAAAGGGAAAACAAAAAAAAAGCTGCAGAAAATATTTTCAATGTAAAAAACCAGCAAGGGATTAATAATGACCAAAGCTATTCAATAAACCCTTCTGCAGCAATGGTAGTGTGCTGTATCTACATTGTCCAATATAGTGGCCACTAGCCGTACGCGGCTAGTATGACTAAAAAAGCACATTTTAAATTTAATTTAATTAATGTAAATTTAAAAGGCTAGTGGCTACCATATTGAACAGCATAGACGTAGATTTTTAATTAGCATATGATTGACGCTGGGGATTTTGTCAACATGCAGTTTCTGATATAGTAGGTGTGGGGTGTGGGCTGGGAATCTGCATCTCTAACATGCTTGTGGGAGAAGCTGCTCCTGGTGGACCAGAGACCATACTTTGAGTAGCAAGGATCTGCCATAGACTATGCAAAATACTTTTTAGGGGGTGGAAGCAGGGAAAAGACAACAACCTGAAAACAATAGAAAAGTGTATGAGCAGGTAATTTACAGATGAGGAAACCCAAAGTTCCAACACATTTCTGATCAGTAAAGGCAAAGCAGAACAGCAGTGAAGCACCTCTGGACAACTGTAAGACTGACAATGGTTACAAGACTGAATGTCACCAAGTGTTCATGGAGATGAGGGAAAATAAGAGCATCCTGTCCTGCTGAGGGATGGGTAGACTGGTGGGGCCATTTTGGAAAGAAATCTGGCACTACTGACTTAAATCAAGTAGCTACATACGCATGACCGGCCCTTAATTTCCTGGGTATACATCCCAAGGATGTTCTTACACAGGTCAATAAGGGGTCACATAAGAAGGTTGTGATGAGGAAGAAGAGCCAAGCTGCGCACCCATCACTGGCAAAGTGGGTGGGGCAAAGGGGGTGGACGCACAGCGTGGAATCCATGCAGCACTGGGAAGCAACGTTGGTAACATGCATGTAGCAATATGGATGGATCTCAATGACAATGGCACTGCAGGAAAAAAGTTTGAATCCAAATGAGACATATAACACAATACCATGTTTGTTCACAAATTAAAATACCTGCCACAAAATAACAAGTCACATTTTGTAAAAATACATACAAATTTTAAAAGAAACACATGTTAAATACATTGGGTACAGTGGGGTGAGATGGCAGAATGGGAGTATGAAACGGTCATACAAAGGAAGAGATAAAGCAAGAAAGTCCGAGCAAGGACATAGATGGGGAAAGCGCGGCATGCAATGAAAGAAAAGTCTGAAATTCAGTGCCTTCTGCAGTGGGCGCTGCTGCCCTGCCTGCCTGCCCTCCTGCTGTGCCCCCATGTGAACACTCCCTCTTCTGAGGAATTGGCCCAGACATGTGTGGGCCATTCCCTCACAGACTCCTTTCCCCAGCTTGGAATCTCCCCAAGCTCCTGGACCCAGCAGCTCTCTCTGAGCCCTGGGCTATCTGCTTTGGGAATCTTCCCCTGGGAAACCTCGCCTGATCCTCAAAACCAAAATGATCACCTCTGTGCCTGACATCCTGCCACCCCCACATCCTGCCCCTCTCCTTTGGCACTGACCACGTGCCGCCTCACCACTGGCTGCCATTTTGTAAAGACATGGAACACAGCAGCAGAGCAAACGGAGCACCAACAGGACCAGTCCCCGCTGGCCTGCCGGCTGCTTGCAAGGAGTCAGCACCTCATTCCCCCCTCAGGGTCTGCTTAGAAAGGGCTGCCTGACTCGGTTAACCCTTGTCTTTAAAACTACTCCTTCACGAAAAGAAAGCGTAGTATTTGCTTCTAAGCTGGAGGGTAATGTACCCGAGAGGAGAGTTCAGAGTTGAAGAAGTCAGAAGCTTTTGGAGAAACAGAGTTTGCAAAGCAATGTCACCAGTGACCCTTATAAATATTTTCATATCTATTAAATGAAGGCAATAAAGATAACACACTCAATAAAGATAATGTCAGTAGTACTTTCTATATCCTAAAATAATAATAACAAACACTGTTTGGTCCATTAAAATTTACCATCGCTTATGGTCAAGAATCTCTTCAGTTTGTCTCTTTTTAGGAGTTTCAATGAGACTCTTGTAAATTTGGCATTCTTTGTTTATAAACACCAAATATGGGATAACTATCACGTGTTGAGTATCTACTCTGTTTCCAGCTTCTTTTTCTCCCCTCGACTCTGAAGGCTATAGAATCCCCACTTTCTATGGGTCCTTTCCGTTATCCACTTCTGCCAGGGAGCTTTGTAGTGTCTGGTTCTCCAAGCAAATGTCTGTTGGATATTATGGCTCTGAACATCCAAGTCATAGAAAGACATGGCTTATGATTTGCATAAATCAATGATTCTCAAATGTGCACATACTTTTAGAGCCATCAGTGATTATAATTTAATTAGTCTGGGTATCATATAGTATTTAAAAGCCTCCAGGTGATTCTAATTTGTATCCAGGGCTGAGAACCACTGGCATAGACTCAGAAAATATACCCACATGCACGTCCATATATATCAGAATTTCTCTTATGGGAAGGAATTCATGTAATCCTTTTTTTTCTAAATTAAATCTTTGTAGTGACAAGTTTTCCATCTTTTTTTCCCAATAAGGTTTCTAACTTTCTGTCATCCCTCTCCATCTTCTTCTTGCCTTTTTGGAACACAAATACCAAAACTGGAAATAAATACTCTGTAAGGGCCTAATAAATGCCAAATATCATAGCAGTGGTATTTTCAGGACTACATTGGTCAGGGTCGGCTATCTACTATAACCACTGACCCCGAGTCTTGGTGGCTTAATACAATAGAAGTTTGTTTCTCACTCTCAGAACAGTTTAGCCGTCAGCCTTCCACACTGGGACTTAAGGACGCAGGCTCGTCACATCTGTGGTTTGCTGTCCTCTGCAGCTCTGACTCCTGTGCCACGTTGTTTATACCTGGCTAGCAGGTGGGGAAGAGAGGAGCAGCAGAGAACCTTACCTTATAGGGAGGATTTCAAAGCCAGGCCTGGAGAGTTGCACATCCTCTCTGCTTACATGGCATTTGCCAGAATTTGGGCCAGAAGTTGGCTACACATAACTGTAAGGGAGGTCAAGAAATGTAGTCTCGTGTGTCCAGAAGAAATATGAAAAGGGTTTGGTGTCATACATCAGTCTCTGCCATGAGGGTCTTTTAATTCTTCTAATATCAAGTAATATTTCTCCCTACAAAAGCCTCACGTTGCTATTCAATTCAATTTAAATTCACTTATGACTTTCAGATGCTCCCCTGTGACTTGCATTCAAGTTGTCTTACCTATTCTAAAAGAGAATTAACATAACATTTATTGAATGCCCACTATGTTGCAGGCACAAGCTGGATATGTTACACATGCTATCTTGTTTAATTATCAAAATAATCCTGTGAAGGCTGTACTATGGTACTATTCCCATTTTACAGAGAAGAACATTGAAGCTAATGGAATGTAAACAAGTGGTCTGACCATGCTTAGATACCAGATGCCAAGTTGGGTGCTGTGGTGAGCACCTAGCTACTCGGGATGCTGAGGTGGGAGGATCTGTTGAGACCAGTAGTTCAAGACTAGCCTGGGCAACATCGTGAGACTCTGTCTCTTAAAATTTTTTTTTTAATTTAAAAATAAATAAAAATAAAAATATACCAGAAGACAGAGTAGAGATTGGAGCCTAGGTCTTCTACCACTTTCCATTAGTATGTTGTACTTTGATCTTTAAGAGAATTATACTGAAAAGTCGTTCATGATGTAATCTGATCAAATTATAATAGAGTAATTTACAGAAGTGGATCTACTCTCTTGCCTTGTCTTCTGAAACCAGAGAGTTCCCTAGCTGTCTCCTCCAGTATTCACCATCACCTCTGCCATATGGTATCAAAATGTCTCACCTTTTGGTGTTGTATAACATTTGTTTGAAAAGAAAAACAAAAGTCTTTTGATGTCAAGATCTAGTTAATCAGTTGCTAGTTATTAATTTTCATTTTATCAAACACAGACTGCTATAGGATTAAGTGAATTATCTCAGGGTCTTTCAAACTCTAATAAATCTGGGTGAATATCTTGGCCTCATTGGACAAGAAGTTTCTTCATTCATAATCCAAGTGAAATGGAGGATTTTTTAGTTTGTCTTCCAGAAGGAAAGCTCTAGCCTGGGAATATTCCTTCACGCATCCAACCAGATTTTTCATTTCGAATCTGTTTCTACTCAATTCTTACATATTTAGACACTGAATACAGTTTATTGATCATCCCAGGTCTACCTTTGTTCTTTCTACAAAAGTGTGGAAGGGTAGAGGGAAGAGATAAAATGCCAGGCCTTGCTGTTAGACCTTTCATTCAGTTATTTAACAAATTTTAGTCAAGTGCTCCCTTGGAGCCAGGCACAGGACTAGATGTTGGGAAGGATGAGGAGATGGAGAAGGCTTCAAAAATTGCCTTTAGTAAGCTCCCAGTTTATTGCAGCGGGAGGAAGACAGAATCCACCATGATATCCCATGATATTCAGACAAGGTGTGCCAAGAGTTACGGGATGTAAAGGCGGGAGAAACTAACTCTGCTGGAGAGGAAAGAAATAAAGTGGCACCAGGAGGAGCCTTAAGGGGAGTGGAGGCTTTTGAAGCAGAGATGGAGAGGAAGGGCTTCGCAGGCAAAGGGAACAGTATGGTCAAAGGCACAGAGCACATTGCCTGGAATAACCAGGAACCATGGCACTCAGGGAGGAGGGTGGGAAAGATTTTACTAGTGGGAACGGTGGGGAATCATTACAGTTTCCTGCTATTATTTTCTTGTTGATATGGTTGTTATTGTTTTGTTTTAAAGAATAGGTAGGCAGAAAGCACCCAGAGCTAGGAACCCATGAGTAATCTACTGCAATAGTCGTGGAGAGGAAATGATCAAGAATGGCATGAGACCCATGCACCAGGGAGTAAAGAGATGTAAGAGACCTTCCAGAGATAGAATTAAGGAGACTTAGTGTCTCTGGGGATTGAGGAAACAGGGGCAGCAAGCAACCCATGGCTCCCACAGTCTGGGACCGGGCACTGGCAATGGGTGCTACCATTAATAAACAAAGCCTATGAAGGGGAAGCTCAGCAAAGGAAGAGGAGTGAGATTAACCAAGACAGGACTGAGAGTGTCACAAAAGGGAGGGCCTGAAACACCTAATCCGAGTTTCTTGAGGGTGATCATGAACTCCTGGTGCCCTATTCCAGCAGATACCCGAATGCTGATTGTGATTTTTAGGGATAATTGTTGTGATGTAGGGATGAAGTAACACTTGGTTGTAAGACTGGGGATTTAAGGATTGGCCCTATTTTTGATCTGTCATTAGCTGAACAACCATAAGAGACACATCGCTTAACATTTGTGTTCCAGAATATTCATCTGCAAACTAAAGTTGTTAGATAACCTCCAAAGCATGGTTCTAGAATCCTGCTCCAAGAATTGGTGCTGATTCTTAATGAAAAATGGGAAAAAATAATATAATATTATACAGACAAATATTTATGTAAATAGATAATAACTAGATAACTAGATGAAGGATGGAGGGAGGGAAGGAAGGAGAGAGAAAAAGATCCATAAGGTTAAAATTAAAATCTCTGCTTTCTGGAAAGAACTTTCCTTTATTTTAAGAATAGATTCTTAGTTAATTTTTTGTGTTAAAATGTTCTTTCCTCTATGTAACAGTGGCAAAAGTAGATAGCAGTAGTTTCAAACTTTCTTAAAAACTTCAAATTTTCCAGACTCCGGTAGCTCTCACATTTTTTTCATCTAAAAAATTGTCTTAATCTGTACAATTCGACAGTGTGGGAACCACTTTCCTCGCATTTCTCCCAGCTGTAGAGCCAGGCTGGGCGGCAACAGCAGAGCCATTTTCTTCTCACAGCCCTGACTGTGGGGCTCATGTCCGCCCTGCCCAGGCCAGTGAATTCCGTCTGGAGAGCTCCACGCACCACGTGCCCACCGATGAGCGTAAGGTGATCCTACCCAAACCCAGAAATTAGGGGATTTGCTGCTGAGAACCTTCAAAGAAAACTCACATTTCTTTTTCTGTCTTTTCTCCTTTATTCTTTTTATTCTGTCACACACCTCAAAAACAAAAGAAAAGAAAAAGAAAGGAAAGAAAAACAGTGGGAGGAGAGAAAATTTGTTCTCCAGATGATATTTCTGTTCCTTCTGGGATCCTTTAAACTCGTAACATCCCAGCACCCCTCCGCTGGGCCCCCACTGGAGCCGAGTTGAGGTCTTCTATTACACAGCTATGGGACCGCTGGCCATGACAAATTCTTCCTTCCAAAGAGAAGTCGGCAGTGTAGGAAGGTACAGAGGTCAGTGACGCTAAAGTTTCATTCAGTGTATGATCAGATAACACAGATTAAGTTGATGTATGACAGGATCTCAGACTATGGGACAATTATGGAGTACCTCAACTGAAACCTCTGAAGAAACAGCTATTTCCCCCCACAGGGAAACCAAAGGCAGCATCACAAGGTCATTACATTGGCCCTAACCCTGCTGTGTGCCTTTGAGTCATAATAGACATAATAGTTAATAATAGCTGTTATTTTTCAGGCATATGGATTAAACACCCTTCCAACAACTTCTAAAATAGGAATTATTCCTCTCAATTTGCAGATGAGAAAACTGAGACTCAGGAAAGTTAGTTCCTTGTCCAGCTTATACAATTAGTCAGTAAAGGACGTGGAATCTAAATCCAGATTTGTCTGATTACAAGCTCTAACTACACTTAGGAGTAATTAGAGCAATTTGGAGTAAGTCCCCCAATGTCTAGACAAGGGCCATGAAGAGATGATCCAACTCACTATCACTAGTGACGGTGACGGCGCTGCCATCGACCTCAGTGATAAAGTTGGGGCCTGCGCTGCCCCCTCGGTGATGACGAAGCGTGGTCACGGGTGGCGTTTCTTTTGGAAGAGGCTGAGGGGACCGCAGACAGCAGGCAAGACAAACTGGGGGCAGAGCGGGGACGGGGCTGTGAGCTGTGGTTTCTGAGTAGGGCAAGCAGCAGGCAGGGGACATGCACAAAGACGCAAAGCACAGCCAGCCTGGGAGAGAACCCAGTGTGTGCAGAAGTCCGGCTGTGAAAGCGAAAATCGTTCCAGATGGAGGTGAACGAGATGGTATGTTCGTCTGTTTTGCGTTGCTATAAAGGAATACCTGAGGCTGGGTCATTTATAAAGAAAAGAGGTTTATTCGGCTCACAGTTGTGCAGACTGTACCAGAAACATCGCGCCAGTGCCTGGTTCTGGCGAGGGCCTCAGGGATCCCCCACTGAGGCGGAGGGCTAAGGGGGAGCAGGTGTGTCTCGTGGCGGGAGAGGCAGCGAGGGAGGGAGAAGGTGCCGGCTCTTTAGAAAGATCAGCTCTCAAGTTTGAACCCACAGAGGGAGAATTTACTAGGTACAGTGGGGAGAGCATTCATGAGGGGTCGCCCCCATGACCAAACACCTCCCACCAGGCCCTGCCCCCAACACCGGGGATCTAATTTCAACGTGCAATTTGGAGGGGACAAGCTTCCAAACCATGGCACTTTGCCAGAGAGATCTGAGTGTGTTTGAACATTGAAGGGAGTAGAGAGGAAGAGGCTGAAGACACAGGTGAGGGCAGAGCCACCTGGTAAAGATGCACTCATAAAGTGGACAGGGATGGGGCAGGGGCCATTAGTGGACAGACGGACCTCGGAGAAAGGAGAGACCGAGAACATTGCGGACCCAAAAAATGCAGATGGGTTTTCATTTGCTTCTGGGAAACTGAGGCTAGTGCTTGGCTTGTGTCTTTTATTTTCTCTGTGAAGAAGGAACGAGGGCACCAGCTGAGCGGTAAGATGTGAAGGTGTCCAGAAAGTTTTAAGTCACCAGCGCAGAGGGAGAGCACCGGTGCAGGAGTCCCGCGGAGGCCTGTGGGCTGGTGCCTGGGCCCGCTGCACCTGCGGGGAGACACTCAGACTGCAGCTTGAGAGCCCCAGCAGTTCTCCACCCTGGGCGCCAAGGGCGCGGAAACGGAGGGTTGGGGCCTTAGCAGGTTCGTGGGTAAGACCATCAACCTGAGGGATTAGAATTAGGAGGAAATTGAGGTCCGCGGGCATTCCATGTTGCAAGAATATACTTCTGCAACCTAGTTAGCTTTTACTAACTTCTGAAATTTGCAAGAATATAATCCTGCAAATCTAGTTTGCTTTTGCAAACTTCTGAAATTTTATTACAACATTGTGCTCAGTTGTGGGGACCCAGTGCCTTCAGGTGGCTTTGGGGACCTGTGTCTTTTCCACTCTTCCCTCGTGCTCTGCTTGGCTTTTCCCTGGTTGGATTCACAGTCTTTTCAACCACGCTTTCACCCCAGGAATAGCAATAGTTAAGAGACAACCTTAACTTGGCCTTTAGTTGGGATCTTAGAGTGAGAAATACAGATCTCTGTGATCTGTGGAGAATTGGGTTAAGTTAAATTCCTGGAATTCTCCAGAGAGACACAGGTCTAGCGACTGTGGAATATAAATTAATATGCGTACAGTACTACTGGTGTTGTTCTTTGTTTTTATAGTAAGAACACAGATTTCTATTTCAATTTTTTAAATTGTGAAGCAACAGCTGAATCATGCACATTTTATAAATTAGGTAAGTATACAGAATAAAAATGTGAAGGTCCCCTTTACCCACACGCTTACCCTATTCTACTTTCTTGCTGGTACATAACTACAAAGAACAATTTGGTGTATAGTCGCCCAGACCTTATTCTGTGTATTTAAAATTATATATATATGAATATATGTTTACGAATATATATTTCTGTATTCATATTTTTCATAAATTGTATCAGACAATACATACTTTTCTGTAATCATTTCTTTTCCCTAAATAAGATGTGTTGGAGAATTTTTCATGTCAGGGAAGATAAATTTCTTTTTTCAAATTTGATTATAAAATATTTAAAATGTGGAACAAATAGAGAATGGAGAATAACTATATAACCATCACCAAGATTTATATAACTATTAATATTCTCTGTATTTCATCAGTATTTTTAAGAAATGAAACTTTGTAGCAGAGTTGAATTACCCTTTTTAGCCCACCCAATCCTATTCCCTTCCCTAGTTTCCCAGAAGAAGCCATAATCCTGAGAAATTGTTGAGTGTTTTCTTTAACCACATATGTATGCTTCCATAAACTAATTATGATATTGTTCTGGGAGTTTTAAAAACATGTAAATGGTTTTATATAGTACATGCCTTTCTGTGGCTGACTTTTCTTGCTGAAATATTAATTTTCTAGATGTATGCATACCCATACATGAGAGTCAATTAATTTATTTCCACTGTTGTTTTTCATTGCCTAAATATATGACAACCGTTTTATCTATTTTCCTTTTGGTGATTATTTAAGTTGTTTACAATGGTTGCTGTAACAAACTCTGCTACAGTGGATATGGTACCTGTCCACTTGTGCAGATGCGTGACAGCTTCTCTAGGCATTTCCTTTGGACACATGACTGTCATTATAGGACTCTTCAGAACTTATACCAACATCGAATATTAGTTAAACGTTAATTTTACGAAGAAATGATGTGCAGATATGTGCAATTGAAGACTATAACATATCTCTATCTTAATTGGTTCTATTAGTTTCTTTACAATTGCTAGGGTTTTAGTGAGCCCCCAATTTCTAAGAAATTAGAAGTGAGGAATACAGAATAATCCTCTGAGGTTGAAACTGTCACACCCACAAACAGTGGCTCACAGGAGAAATGTTCACAGTCCCTTGAGAAAATGATTCCCAAGCCAGGCAGGATTTAAATGTAACCTGAATGAAACATCCATGTTCTAAAGAAAGAATATGGCAATCATAAAGGGTCCTGTCTTCTAGGTAACAGACAATGGGGAAGTCCAGGGTAAATTCAACGATGCTGCTCCAAGCATTGTACAAAAGAAGCGAAGCCTGAAATACAGGTTTCTAAACCAACACTGCAGGGAGATGACTGGATACATGGGGTTAGCTTTTGATATTCCTTTTCCTTCCCTTGCTTATCAATAAAAGATAACACTGACTGTTAGGATTTTAAGTGCCTCCAGCAATATGCCATATCTTTATAATGTAAAGAAAGAAATTGGTATTCTGATATTGTAAATCAATCTTCTGTATATTGTTCTTGTGTGTTCACCACTATAAACTGAGTCCTTTTCCAGAATGCTGATAAAATCATGTTTGAAACTGAGACCCTGAGCTTCAGACCTGACTGGTAGTAAATAGGAGTGATGAATGCCACCTGGGCACGTCCTTGGTCACAGCACTCTGGCTCTCTTTTCCTGGGTCTACAACACAAGTAACTTACACTGTGTCCACGTACATATGGTTTTTACATCATGCACTTCTAGGTTCTGGGAATTCTGAGGAACAACAATGCCATGTATACTTTTTTTCCCTCAAACAGAAATCAGGGTGAATCCAAATCCCAATAATCCCCAAGAGGCTACATGTTAGCCGAGTGGGTAAGTCCAAGCCCATATGCTTCAGCCTAACAGAAGTTCATGCACCTAGGGAAAATTAGAGTGGCTTAATCCTGTCATTGAGAGAGTGGGATCAACTGGAAAATTCTGAAACTTATATTTTTTCATGAAATCTTCATGCAGTTTTTCATGTGTCACACACTTATATCGTATTGATGATAAAAAAAGATTATGAGACATACATAACCTTGATAGTTAGGGTTATATGTATGTGGTTTAATTGATGTTTCAAACATTAGGAAGAAAAATGCTTCACTGGATGTAAGGAAAGCCACATTGTTGGTTTATGAAGTGCAATATTAAATGGCCCATCTTGCAGAATGCTGGAGTAGGAAGTTGACTAGAACAAGAAAAGAGGAACTGTGGTTATTTTCTACCCTCTAACCACTTTCCCAACAAATAATAAGAGTTATGATCATTACTGGTTTGTTCAAGTAAGAATTTGCATCTTTAAATGTATAAAAATCACTGGCAAACCCTGCTGTTGTTTTTGATATTTTGGCATCACATTAAAAAAGTTCCATATTTTTAATGAAGGTCAGATTCCTTCATAACAGGAAAACATCTGTCATAAACATTGCAAATATTTATAGAGCTAAGCTGGCAGTACTCAGCCTCTTTTCTCTCCTTCTTAATTGGAACTGAATGTATAAGGACAAACACAATAAGAAAACAGCAAACAAGGAGGTCTCAGATTGTTGATATGAAGAGCACTCTTACATTGTCAACTCAGAAATTTTCCAAGTCGGACAAAAAAACAAAACAAAACAAAAAAAACTACGGGAAGTTTCCAGTTATTTTAGGTTCATTGCCAGGCTCCTTGCTATATGCTATTCAGTGACAATATCTTTTTCCTTGTTCTTTTCATTTCTGATGTTCATTGTTTCTCCATGAGGGATACCTGAGCACCAGTGTTATTTTTCCCTGATAAATTCCTCCATACCTTTATTCTATCTGATTTACTTCAATATGCCATTTTTATTGTGTCTTATATGGAAATAACATTTATATCTGACCAGAAATATCAAGATCAGTGATGCCAAAAAACAGAGGGACTAGAAAAATTCAATCAAATTTTTGGTAAAAAGACAATAGAAAGATCAGAGGATGTTTGTGAATGGCAGAGCCTTAATGAAAAAAAACACAGTCTGTCTTCCAACTCTCTTCCCCAGTCCCACTATCAAAATTAAAAGAGAAATTAGAGAAATATTTTGAAATGAGTGAAAATGAAAATACAACATATCAAATTTATAGAATACAGCTAAAGCAGTACATAGAGGAAAATATATGGCACTAGAATGGCTTTATTAGAAAAGAAGAAAGTTTTCAAATCAATGACCTGAGTTTCCACTTTAACGTTCTAGAGAGAGAAGAGCAAATTAAACCCAACATAAGCAGAAGAAAGAAAATAATAAAATACAGAGAAGAAATCAATGAAATAAAACACAGAAAAACAATTGAGAAAAATCAATAAAATCAAGAGCTGGTCCTTTTGAGAATATCACTAAAATGGATAAAACTCTACAGCCTGATCAGGAAAAAAAAGTGAGGAAAAGACACAAATTACTAATATCAGGAATGAAAGAGCTGACATCACTACAAATTATACATATATTAAAATAATAATGTAATATTATGAACAATTTTATGCTGATAAATTCAAGAACTTACATGAAATGGACAAATTTCTTGAAAGACACAAATTACCAAAACTCATTTAACATGAAATAGATAACCCAAAGGCCCTGTAATATATGCATTAACAAAATTAAATTTGTAATTATAAACCTTCCAACAAATAAAATGCTAGGCCCTAGATGGCTTCACTAGCAAATTCTACCAAGCACTTAAGAGACAAATAATAAAAATTCAACACAAATTATTCTAGAAAATTAAAGAGGAGAGAATACTTCTCAATTCATTCTATGAGGTCAGCATTACAATGATACCAAAACCAAACAAATATAGTATGAGAAAAAAAAAATCTACAGATCAATGCCCCTCATGAATATTGATGGAAATATTCTTAAAAAACTTTAGCAAGTTCAATCCAACAGGGATATTGCATCATGGAAGGAACGCAAGGATGTTTAATGTTAGGAAGTCAATAATGTAAAACATTGTAATAACAGACTAAAAAAGAAAAAAACATGCAACCACCACAGTGAGTGCAGAAACGGATTTGACAAAATCCAACATCAAATTCTGATAAAAACACACAACAAACTAAGACTACAAAAGAACACCCTTAGTCTGGCAAGGATGAGACCAGAAAGTTAATCAGGCGTGGTGGCATGTGCCTGCAGCCCCAGATACTCAGGAGGCTGAGGCAGGAGGATCGCTTGAGCTTAGGAGTTTGAGGTTGCAGCAAGCTATGATGATGCCACTGCACTTAAATACCATTTATAATAACATAAAAATATAAAACATATAGGGATAAATTTGATAAAAGATGTGAAAGACCTATAGACTTCAAATGATAAAACATCGCTGAGAGAAATTAAATTCTCTCATTGCTGAGACCTAAATAAGTGGAGAGATATACCTTGTTCAAGGGGCAAACGACTCAATACTTTTAAAATGTCAACTCTCTCTAAATTGATCTATAGACTCAATGCAATCCCAATCAATATCTTAGCAGGCTTTTTTTATTTTTTTAATTTTATTTTTAATTTTTGTGAATATATAATAGTTGTACATATTTATGGGGTACATGGGATATTTTGATACAAGCATACAATGTGTAATGTTCAAATCTGGGTAATTGGAGTATTCATCAACTCAAACATTTATCATTACTTAGTGTTGGGAACATTTCAAATCTACTCTTCTAGATATTTTGAAATATACAGTAAATTATTGTTAACTCTAGTGTTTTATTGTGCTACCAACTGCTAGATCTTCTTCCTTATAACTATTTTTGTACACATGAACCAAGCCCTCTTTATCCTCCCCTTCCCACTGCACTTCCCAGCCTCTGGTAACCATCATTCGATTCACTACCTCCACGAGATCAATTTTTTAAGTTGCCACATGTGAGTGAGAAAACGAGATATTTGTCTTTCTGTGCTTGGCTTATTCCACTTAATATAATGTTCTCCAGTTCCATACATATCATTGCAAATGGCAGGATTTCATTCTTTTTATGGTGAAATAATATCCCACTGTATCTACATACAATATTTTCTTTATCCATTCATGCATTAATGGATAGGTTGATTCCAAATCTTGGCTATTGTGAACAGTGCTGCAATAAACAAAGGTGTGCAGATATTTCTTCAATATGCTGATTTCCTTTTTTTTTTTTGCAGATGGGGGGATATATACCCAGCAGTGGGATTACTGGGTCATATGATAGTCCTATTTTTAATTTTTTGAGGAAGCTCCATATTGTTTTTCATAGTGCCTGTACTAATTTACATTCCCACCAACAGTGTGCAAGTGTTCCCCTTTCTCTGCATTCTCGCCAACATTTATTTTCTGTCTTATTGATAATAGCCATTTTAACTGGAGTGAGATGACTCTGGTTTTGATTTGCATTTCCCTGATGACTAGTGATGTTGAGCATTTTTTCATATATTTGTGTGTCTTCGTTTGAGCAATGTCTATTCAGATCTTTTGCCCATTGTTTAATCAGATTATTTGTTTGCTGTTGACTTATTTGAGCTCCTTATATATCCTGGTTATTAATTTCTTGTCAGTTGAATAGTTTGCAAATATTTTCTCCCATTCTATGGGTTGTCTCTTCACTTTGTTGATTGTTTCTTTTCTTGTGCAGAAGCTTCTTAGCCGGATGTGATTTTTTTGTAGAAATTGGCAAGCTGAATGTAAAATTCATAAGTAAAATGCAAAGAACCTTGAACAATCAAAATTACTTTTAAAAAGAACTAAGTTGGAATAATCACATGCCTGCCAGACTTTAAAACTTATTATAAAGTTACAGTAATCAAGAAAATTTCTATTGGCGTCAACAGACAAATATAAAAATGGAACAAAATAGAGAGTCTAGAAATAGACCCACACATATATGAACAACTGATTTTTGACACAGGTACAACAGCAATTCAGTGGAGAAAGGATAATTTTTTTAACAAACAATGCTGGGTCAACTGGATAACCACAAGCAAAAATGAAACAAAGCAAAACAAACAAATCTTGAACCAAATCTCACACAAAATACAAAAAATCAGTTTAAAATAGACCATGGACCTACGTGTAAGGCTTAAAACTGTAAAATTTCTAGAAGGAAACATAAGAGAAATCTTTGTGACTCTGGTTTAGGTAAAGATTACTTTGCTACAACACCAAAAGCACAATCCGTAAAAGAAAAAAATAATATAATGAGCATGATCAAAATTAAGAACTTCTGCTCTTCTCTTTAAAAGACATTATTAAGAAAATAAAAACAAGCCACAGACTGGAAGGAAATATTTGCAAATCATATATCTGGTAAAGGAATTGTATCCATGATACATAAGAAACACAGAAAACTCAATAAAAAGAAAACAAAGAATGAAAAATGAACAAAAGAGTTAAGCACATACTTCAACAAAGGAGACATATTAATAGAAGTAGCACAAAGAAGATCTCTAGTGCCATTTACATTAGGGAAATGTAAATTGAAAGCACAATGAGATACCACTACACACCTATTACTATGTGTAAACTTACAAAGACTGCCATATCAAATGTTGGAAGGATGTGTAGCAACTGGATCTCTAACACACTGCAGCTGGGAATGTAAAATGGTACAACCACTTCAGAAAACAGTTTGGCAATTTCTTAAAAAGTTAAACATGTGCCTAAGAAAATATCCAGCCATTCCACTTTTAGGTACTTACCATGAGAAAAGAAAACACAAAAATTTATACACAAATGTTCATAGAAGATTTATTTTTATTAATAATTGTAAAAAAAAAACTGTAAACAGTCTAAACGGCCATCAACAGTGAAGAGATAAATTGTGGTATATCTATGTAAGGGAATACTATTTGGCAATAAAAGGAAATGAGCTAATGATTCACACGACAGGATAAATCTCAAAGTATAATGTTGAGTGAAAGAAGCCAGACAAAAAAGAGTAAATATTATATGATTCCATTTCTATAAAATTCTAAAAAATGCAAACCAGTCTGTAGTGACAGAAGACACTTTGGTGGTTGTCTGGAGATGAGAATTACAAAAGGGCATGAAAAAACCTTTAGGGGTGATGGACATGTTTACTATGTTAACCTAGGTAATGATTTCACAGGTGAATACATGTGTCAAATCTTATTGAATTATGCACTTTAAAGACCCGTGGTTTTTTGGTAAGTCAATCATAATTCAATAAAGTCATTAACATTCATTAACTCTAAAAAAACTTAATCCAAATATTATCAGGTTCAAATGAATATTGTTACATTATAAAAACAGTTTAAAAATGTGCCTTGAGAAACAAGTGTCTTGATGAGTTGATCACTGGAGACTGAGTTTATTATGACCTCCCAGCTTTGTGCTTTTTCTTGTTTCTATATTTGTGTTCAGCAGCAGGTCATACAGTTACCCTGTCCCCGCCAGAGTTGCATCTCTGAGTGGAGAGGGGGTTAAAGGATCTCACATGACCTTCTGGATTCTTCATACTCCAGAAACAACTTTGGTCCTGGGTGCCCTTACCTGCCCTCCCTATCACTACCTTTCGGGTGAACAGTGATCATTTTTTTTTTTTTGAGACAGAGTCTCACTTTCTTGCCTGGGGCGAGTGCCGTGGCGTCAGCCTAGCTCACAGCAACCTCAAACTCCTGGGCTCAAGCGATCCTACTGCCTCAGCCTCCCAAGTAGCTGGGACTACAGGC